>CAUYPK010034872.1:0-24395 GCA_963574355.1 Loris lydekkerianus | reverse complement strand
GACGATATAGTTGTGGTTTTGTAGGATGTGTTAAAAATCCCAAACTAAAACTGTTTATTTTTTGACTTTTTTTTTTTTTTTTTTTTTGTCTATGAAGTTGCACACATTTGTTTTTGCTATTCCTCAAGTTTGAATGCTGGTTTCAGTTTTGGTGTCAAAACTCCTTTTTTCTTTTCATTCCACTCTTTCTCTTTCTCAAGGCCCAACTTGTCTGGTGGATCCCAGCACAAACCCAGAGAAATGGTAGAACCCAGTGAGAGAGTTAGCAGGTAAGAACACAACAAAAATTGGTCTTTTTAATATTCCTTTTATTCTATGTAGAATCAGGCTCACTTCCATTTCAATGGAGTGTCCTCTGAGAAGTAATTAGAATGTATTCTTTGATTAATTGTAATCTCTTCTAGGGAAGAAATTATTTTATGCCCCTGTATTAGTCAGCTGGGCTGCTATAACAAAATACCATGTGTAGCTTAAACAACAGAAATTTATATCTCACAGTTCTGAAAGCTGGAAGTTTCTGGTGAGTCTCTCTTCCTGGCTTGAAGAAGGCTGCATTTTTACTCTGTCCTTACTTGACCTTTCTTGTGTGTGGAGAGGGTGGGGGAGGGGAGGCTCTGGTGTTACTTCTTATAAGGACAGTAATCCTATAGAACCATGGAACATCATTTAACTTTTTTTTTTTTTTTTTTGGTAAGAGATGGAATATTGCTCTGTTGCTCCAGCTGGGGTGCAGTGGCACGATCATAGCACCCTGCAACTTCAAATTCCTAGACTTAAATTATCCTTACACCTCAGCCTCCTGAGTAGCAGGGATTCTTATTTAACATTAATTGCCTCCTTATTTAAGACCTATCTCAAAATACTGCTACATTTAAGGTTAGGATGTCAACATGTAAATTTGGAGGGGGGAACATTCAGTCCATAACAACCCTAACACTTAACACAATGGCTTATACATATTCCTTGAATACATTTTAAAAAGACCACCCTGAAAATATGTGACATTCCAGACAACTTATGACACTGACGTCGCAGAACTACCATGGCAGCTTCTCTGTTGGCACGGAATATATATTGATTATTTTCTTTACATTAAAAGAATGAAAGGAAGAGAGAATTTGTGGTTCTATGAATGAATTCTCTCTTTCTTTCATTCTTTCATTCTCAGTGAAAGCCACAGATTCTCATGCTCCAAAAAATATACCTTTGGGAGTCACTGTTTTGTGAGGTAGGGGTTCCACTGTGGCATACCCAGCTGTGTCCGTCTTAGGACTTACCTGGAGGATCTTCTGGATGAAGCTGTAAAGCAGCGGTTCACAACCTACGGGTTGCAACCCACAGAAACTATATTAAAGGGCTGTGCCATTAGGAAGGTTGAGAACCACTGCAGTAAAGCATCTATTTTCTTGGTGAAAGAACAAAGTTTCAGGGTCAAAGAGAAGGAAAACCTCAGAGAAGAGCAAAATGCCTGACAATTCAGTTTGCCATTCTGCTATATTTCTTCCATTTTTTCTTCCTCTCTACCCTTTTCTACACTGTTTCCTACACTTCCTTCCTGCAGAAGGCTGACCCATATGGACTATATCAATGGGCTTCCTTTCCCTTTAACTTTTACCTAAAGATACTGACGTAAAGCCAAATTCTAAGAGAGGTGGGGTATATAGCTAGAAATTGGTCACATGATCAAAAAACAAATAGCAAAGCCTGTAACTGAATTAGGTGGAACCCAAGAAAGCTGACACTGGACAAAGATCAACAAAGTAGATGGAGAGCTTCCCAACCCAATATTCCTAAGACCATGGTAGTTTTACATGCAACTTGTACCTTGATTGGCATAAGCCTCAAGGAGTTTTTACAGAAGCAAGAGTAGAGCAGATACAAAGCTCTAAGTCCTCAGCAATAAGAATTCAGACTGCAAGGGACATATCCAGGAATTTAAGGAGTTGCTCTGTTGTATAAGAACAGAAGCTACTATAGTGCAGCCTAAGTCAATAGAAAGAATTCAACTTCTGTATTAACTTTATGAGGTCAAAATAATGTAAATGTAAGGGTAGAACATATAAATGTAAGGGTAGAACAACTGTTTTATTTGAATTTGGACGTTGTGTAGCATGACATGTTCCAAAAATCACTTTTTTGAAGTCCAATACTGGGAAGTTTTAATTTCTGAAGTATATTGAATTTTGAACTTATCTAGCGCTAAGCTACATTACCTAAGCTAGGTACTGTAAAGTAAAGGGAGAATTACTAATTCTCCTAAAGGGAGAATTTAGGAACTGTAAAGTAAAGGGAGAATTATTCTTCAGGGCCATCACAGCTGTGTAAATGAAAATAGCTCACATATGATTAAAGTAATAACACTAATTATTAAGTGGCTATTGCTGGGCTGAGGCCAATATTGTGAGCATCATAACTTTGACCAATGAGAGGACTCATTTTCAATTGAGACCACAAGCAGAGAGTGATTCTTTCTGCTCAGGTGAATGTTGTATGATATGCTAACATATTGTATGTAACAAAAAAGGCCTCCAACCTCACATTCCATTCCCTCCTTTCTGGCATGTTTGATAGGGGCATGTGGCCTACATCTGAATACCAGGATCTTATATTACAAAAAGAAGGAGGCCAAAAGGACACGAGTCCTGTAAAAAGAACTTCAGAGGTCAGGAGAGAGAAGAGGGCAAGAAAGCCAGTGTAACATGGCTTAATTTTTCATAGTTTCTGCTTGTGTGGGAAATTTGATACAAATTTGATACGAGAGTCAGCTAGGATAAACTTTCTAAGAAGGAAAGGAGAATTCAGGCTACAAACACTTGGTTAGCTTTAATGCATGATGGTCCCACCCCTAAGGCAGGTGGTCCAGACAGACTCCTATAATCTGATCAATTATCAGTCTTTTCTAGGAGGAAAGAAAGAGTTGGAGGAAGGAAGCCTTCCCCGAGAGACCCTCCTCCAAGCTGCCTAAAGTGCTCAATCAATGTTTTATCTTTTATTTACTTTTTGCCTTAGGTATTATCCTGAATGAACATAAAGTTCCTCTCTTCCTCAGGAGTTGGTTGCATAAACTTAAGAATGATAAACACAGATACCTGGAAACATCTAAAATCACAGAGCTGGAAAGAACCTTAGAGAACATCTAGTGAAATCCAAGCTCTCATTTATGTCTTGAGGTAAGGAACCCTGGGCCCAGAGAAGTTAAATGATTTTTACAAGGGCATAAGATACTTAATGGTAGGAATAAGTATGAGGTTGACCACAGCAAAAATAAAGCTGACTACAACAACAATTCAGTATTTTATTACAAGAACCATATAAACTAATCACACCCTAGCTTACCTGGCATACAAATTCAGTTTCCAAGGAATAAACTAAACCAAAAGTCAAAAGGAATAAAAATATTCTCAAGTAGAATTGCAGAACCAGCTTGTTTTCTTCTTTGTGACTTATCTTTCTCATCTGTATCTCAAGTGACATTTACAGTGGTAAAACTGCAAAACTGTCTCCCTGTTATCCTAACAAGCATAGAATTACCAAGGAATTTTGTAATATGTGACATACCTTGACAGAAATAAGCTGTGTTAAGAGAGCATTTTGTTAACAAAGCTGTTTGTCTGGTTTTTTCAACTGTGGGTATTAAAATTGTTTGTAAAACTCAGGTCAGTCTCACTGATCCTAGTTAAGGCTTATTTAACTCAGAATTTTACAAAACTAAGAATAGATTTGTTGAGAATGACTAAACCCACATTAGAATAAGAACTACTTATCTTTTAATATATCTTTTAATATGCACCAGAACCGTTAACACCATACAGTGCTAGTTCGCAACTACTGGTCAGAACAGATTGGTCTCTGTTCTGTTCCAATCTGTGTGGCTTTCCCACATCTCCTTCCTTCTTGACCATATTTCTTTATAGTTTTTGGAGACTTAGTATTTATCCTTAGTCTTTTTTTGTAAAAATTCAAATTCTACCCTAAGACATGCCCCCCCATGTGTATATTTTTCCACTCTAAGAGATTGTAAAATACTGGCTGCTGATTTAACTTGTCCATCAATAGTATAAATGAGTTTTATTCCTTTCCTTGACCCTCTACTCCTCTCCTTGTCTGTCTAATTTCTGATGGTTCCGTATTCCCTCCAAAGCTGTAGGGATGGATAGTGAGGGTAATATACTGTATATGCATGCTATATATAATTAGGGTAGACACATGATTTATCATCAAAGTGGGTATGCTCTAGAGTGAAAAAGGGGCTATTAACAATTACACTTGACATTCAGCACTGTCCTGGCACACCAGGCCTAGGGCTGAAATGCTCCTTGGTTTTTCCTTTGTCCCTTTGAACATGTTTTCCTCAGGGATACTGTGAGAAAGAATAGCTGAAACTAGGAAATGGAAGAGTTCTTCAAGGTGGATTTAAAGCTATAACCCCATGTAGTTCCTCTAATATGCCTGAGACAAGGCCTACACCAAATTTTGAATCATCAAAGGTTGTTAAAGCCACGTTGCAATTACAGCCTGCTAGTTACTTTATCTGTATTAACTTCTAAGGTGTTGTTGCTATAGCTGCAGTAGGCACAGGAACTAACCTGTATATTTTCTTTTTATTCCTGGTTTTTATTAATATTTTATACTCCTGAGAAATTCAATCACACTATGCAATTCATGGGTCAAAGTTCCCAGTGGGTGTGAATCATTAGTGGGTGTGAAATGGCCAAACAGGAATACAATGGGGTTATAGTAACCAGGCTGGAAGTTGGACTTTAGTACTTAAACCCTTCTGTTTCAAGATGTACTCAAGATACAGATGGGGCAAACTAGAGAACCAAAGGCAGAACACTCAGGTTGAGAAGCAACTAGTGCCTGAGGCAGGGAGCACAGAGTGCGGGGCTCAGATGGAAAGAGACTGGGAGCTGTAGGAACTGAATAGGCAGTTGGCATTTTGTAGAGGTCATCAGAGAGTTACCTTCAGCAATTCAGTGATAATAATCAATGCTTAAAAGGATCTTTGGGTGTTGAAAAATTAAAAAAAAAAATGCAACTGGCATTAAGAGTATTATACAAAGAGGCAATTTGTGAGGGTCAGGAAGAGATGTTGGGAAAGGAATTAGCAGAACTGTGACAAAATAGGAGCAGAGGAATCTGAACCAAGTCAGGCCAGGACAGAAATATTTCTGACCATCTCAGCTAAGGTTTTTCCCTGAGAATCTATATTACATTCTCACTAAAGCTTGTGCTAATGTAAGTAGATACATGCTTAAGTCAGTACTCTTTCAGTCATGCTCAACTAATCAAGTTCTGATTTGAATAATTCTTGCAGGTATTAGGACAAGCTAGACCTTTAATAATGGTTATAGACAAGATTTTCATGATATAGGGTTCCTCCATTCAGGGCTGGATGGGGACCCCCTTTCCTAGGCCTGGGCAATTTCTTGTTAGCCAGCTGGGCATCTTCTGAAGTGGATGCCCTGCCATTTTCCCTGGAGCTGAAGGGACTGCATTCATTTCTTAATACACTAATCAACATTGAAAAGGCATTTTCCATCTACTAAGTCCTACTAAGTTCTCAAGACATTATATCCCTCTAGAAAAAAGACCCAGGTGAGACTTCCCACTTGGGTCTTTCCCTCTGCCAGAAGCTCTGGTGCTTTTTATTTCTTCTGTCTTCCTTTCTCTCTAATAAATCCTGTCTTATCCCTGATCTCTGTAATCCTTGGGTTCATTCTTCAAATCTCCAAGACTAAGGACCTACTGTAGAAAGAAATTCTTTCAACACTGGGGCCAAAAAAGAATAGAAATGAAGAATAGGTAAGTGGTTGACTTAGAGAAGAGATTGACTGTAGAAAGGCTGCAGAGGCAATTTGGGGAATGATAGAATTGCTTGATACCTTAATTGTGTGTGTGTGTGTGTGGGGGGGGGGCTAGCTAAATGACTCCTCCCCTATGGCAAAATTCATAAAGGTATACATCACAGTGAATTTTACTGTATGTAAATTTATAAATAAATGAATTATTTAAAAAGTTTTAAAAGAATCCAGGGCCTAAATGGGCTAAACTGGATAAGCATTTTCTCCTCCTTATTCTCCCTGGCTGCTCACTTGCCCTTGCCATTCTAGACTATTCCTTTAACAACTTCATATGTTTTGCTTAATACTGCTACTTCAACTTAGGAGACATTTCTTTATATTTATGAAGACTGATTCAGATCTTACCCAGGGACCACCAGTTCAGAGTCATCACGGCCTGCCATGGTGCAGTTGTATAATTGGAATACTTTCTTTTCTTCTTAGGTCACTTGTTGTTGGTTAGTTTATACCAGTGATAAATTACGTGTCATATCTTTATTATCTCAACTTATATTGTGGCTGTGGTATTGTCTTAGGTTGGGTTTTCTGGGAAACAGACTCTGCAGTGGTACAATAGGTAGAATGTTTGTGTCCTCCCAAAATTCATGTTGAATCTCTATTCCCAAAGTGATGGTTTTTGGAGGTGGGACCTATGGGACTTACTTAGGTTCTTGGATGTAATGAGGTTGGAGCTTGCATGGATGACACTTTCTTATAAAGAGAGACTAGAGAGCTAGCTGGCTCTTTCCTCTGAGGGAGGATACAACTAGAAGTTGGCCCTCTGCAACCCAGAAAAGAACCATCACCAGACCCCAACCATACTGGCACCCTGATTTTAGACTTTCAGCCTTCAGAAGTATGAGGAATCAATTTCTATTATTTTTATACCTCCCAGTCTGTAGTATATTGTTACAGTAGCCTGAACAAACTAAGAAAGATAGAAATTTTCATATAGGAGGTTTAATAGAGAGTAGTCTTGGAAACATTACCTTTAAGAGAGTGAAGGAAGCTACATGGGACATATGGAGAAGTTGAATCGCAATGCAGTTGCAAAACAGCCTCAGTGGATACAACAAGATTCTTGTAGCTGGGATGGCCCTTCAGATGTGTTCTGAATTAGGTCAAGGAACTGGGCTATTGTACTACTACATCAGCCAGTCTTTGGTTACTGGCTTTCCCTTGGAGAAGGTAGTGCAAAGTGGGACAAGGCATTACCTTTCACCTGAGGGCAATTCCCAGCAAAGACTGGTAAGCATTCACCACTCCCAGCAGCTATGGGAGGAAGTAGATCAACCCTGAAGGGGATATTTGGACAAGCATGACTGCCCTTGCATCATTTGCTTTCACTTGCCTCATGTAATAATTTCATCTCCTCTGGGTATAACTTATCCTGGATCCTGATTACTCTTTCCTTATGGAGAATTTACAAGAAAAAGATTAATGGGAAAAATCCCACCTCCTGACATTGCCTTTGGTCTTGAGGTTACAACTGCTAAGTCATTATCTCCCTCCCCTTGCACACATTCTTTAAGTTATCCCCCTCTCTTTCAGCTGGTCTGCTGGGCTAGGTGACTTGTCTGGTGGTGCTGTTCAGATCTTTGTTCCTCAGAGGTCTGAAATCCTAGTTACAATGTCTGTCTGAGGCTGTCTGGGCAGGGGAGTTATCAAGGGACATTTCAGTAGATCAAATAAGTGCTAAAGGGTCTTCTCTTCCCCCACTGTATAATAGCAGCCTTATCTCATTCAAGTTAATCATCCTACCAGTATGGAGACTTTTCCTTGCCTGCTATCCTTTTGGCATAAGGAATCTGAAATGACCAGGTGGTAACCATGGTTTACAGTTTACTGAGATTCTTCATACTGTGTCCCTTTTTGGAAACATTTCCTGTATCCAGACTAGCACCTCTAAGCCTGCAGAGCAGTAAGTCACAGGGGTAAGCAGGCCCTCACCAGGTACTGAATCTGCTGGCATCTTGATCTTCCTGCCTCCAGAACTATGAGAAGCAAGTTTCTATTATTTATAAGACACCTAGTCTATGGTATTTTGTTATATGGGTTAGGCATATACCCTGTATTTTAAAAGCCAGACAGGACAATTGCATGAGGATGTAATGGGTATCACCAAGACTGTATCCTTCAAGTCTTTGAGGATGGTACAAATCTTTGTCAATCTCCCTAGACACAGTATTGTTTTAAATTTTACACTCTCCCAAGAATTGGAAGGGTAATTTAGGGATTTTCTGCTATAAAAGTTCTTTTTTCATAGTCCAAGAAACCAATGTGAGGTTCCTGCCACTTGCTAGATATGTCCATTGTAATTGAGTATTTACATACTAGGAAAATGACCATTAGTGGGTCCATAAACCTAATGGGCCAAGACTATTTCTTACCTGATGTCCTCCTTTATTCTAACAGGGTAACACATCATTGGATACCATTGTTCAACTCAGGCCTTGTATCCAATACCTTTCAAAAGATATTCTCTTCAGGCTCGGTGTCCATAGCTCAGTGGCTAGGGCACTAGTCACATACTCTGGGTTTGACAGGGTCGAACTGGGCCTGGGCCTGCTAAACAATAACAATAGCTGGGCATTGTGGTGGGTACCTGTAGTCCTAGCTACTTGGGAGGCTGAGGCAAGAGAATTTCTTAAGCCCAAGAGCTTGAGGTTGCTGTGAGCTGTGATGCCACAGCACTCTACCAAGGGCAATAAAGTGAGACAGACTTATGTCTGGGTTTCAGACTGCCTGAAGTCTGGAAACTAGACAGACTTATGTCTTTGCTCTGGGGTAGCTGACCCTAATCTTTTGTTCACCCAGTAATATATATTTTGTATTGTATATATCATGCAATACTTTTGTTGGATCCCCATCTCTCTTGCTTCTAGACACCTCATTTTTCACTATCCACTTCATAGAGCACGTTGGGTCAGGCCCGCTGGCTGCCATTCCGACTTTATTGTCCACTTTGCTTCTGACAGTTAGGTGCTGCTGTTCCAGGATCATGTGATTGCTGTTAGGGAGCCTAGTTCTATTATAGAATTTCTTATCGTAAATCTCTTCTTGTAGAAAACAGCTATTTTGGAGCTTCTTTATGATGCTACTTCTAACCTTACCACTGTATTCCTTAGTTCCTTGACAAATGGAATGTCTTAAGGGCCCTACCATGGAACGTGATTAGTTAGCTGTTGAATTTTCCGTTTCATTTAAAATAAGCCATTGCTTTTTCCAAGCTTCTAAGCTTCTAAGATCCATCTCACCAGCTATTAGAACTGGACATCATGATCATTGCCAGCCCAATGTCATGGGAGAGTGCTCCTTCATCAACAAACTCTCCCTATTCTACTTCCTGCTCTACTCCCCTGGATTCCACTCCCTCAGGATGTAGTTCCTGGTTTGTATCCATGCATGTCTCTGAGGTCTTACCGGCCATATGGAGCACATCCAACTCTTCCCTTAACAGACTGACTCTCCTTTATCATGCCGCAATTTGGCCCTAGTTATTGGTCTGGTTGCCAAGACAGAAGTTGGTAATGGATCTTGAAATGATCAAACATTGTCTTATAAGTCACTTGGCCTGTTTAACACATTTTCAAACAAAGCAGCTCTCATCATCTAACAGGAATGAGTTGGCCATTTCTGCAGGCCTAGATAGTTCAGACACAATTGGGGTTCAAAGTTCTGCAGATTTATTCAGAATCTTTAACCCAAGTTGCAGGGCTTCATTCCTCCCATCTCAGGACCTTGACTTTGGCATGAGGAACTTACTAGGGATGAGAATGAAAATTCTGCTACTCATAAGAGTAGGTCCTAAACACCTGAGGGTTTCTTTAAGCCCTACATAGATCTTTAGTATTCACTCATGGCCTTGAGTTGATGAGTAATCAATGTTAGCCTATCTTTTTTTTTTCCACTTTAAATCATTGATGATGTTCAGCAAAAGCTATGCAATTCTGTGATCCTTACGATTACTTCTTCTCCCATGCTTCTCAAATGCCAGAGATATTACACAAGTCAGTCCATACTCTTTCAGTCAATCCCATTGCAGTCAATCACAGTTGGAAAGCCTAAAGATTTCACTGCTTCAACACACTAGCAATTATTGGTAACAACACTCCACCTATCAGCAGCAATTAAGTACTAATGACAGCTGGCAGGGGTTGATTCAGCTCCTGACTGCAATCATTAGTCTGCTTGTTAGCTCACACTTAACACCAATGTGTCATTGACTGGGTTTTCTAGAAACAGAAGCTGATGAAGCGATTCAGGTGCTGCTGATTTAGTGAGGGCATGTACTGCAGGAAAAACCCTAAGGAAAGAGAAGAAAGAAAGATTGAGATCATACAATATTATCACTGGTCAATTATAGAAATTTGGGCAGAATATAATATTGGTATTCTTTATTTATTTTTCTTTTTTTATCAAATCATAGCTGTGTACATTAATGCAATTATGGGGTACAAGGTGCTAGTTGTATAAACAATTTGAAATACTTTCGTCAAAATGGTTAAGATTAGCCTTCACTGCATTTTCTTAGTTATTGTGTTAAGATATTTATATTCTGTCCTTAGTCAGAAGGACATGTCCTTAACATGTACCAAAATATTGGTATTCTTTAAATAATTGATTTAAACAGTTGAGTCCATGAAAGGTCAAAAGTGGATAAAAATGTGCAAATGAGAAAAAAATGATATAAATTGTATAGGCTGGGCACAGTAGCTAACACCTATAATCCTAGCACTTAGAAGGTTGGGGTGGGGGGATTGCTTAAAGCCAGGGGTTTGAGACCAGGGAGACTCTACCTATACAAAAAATGAAAACAGTTAGCCAGATGTGATGTCAAGTATCTGTGTTCACAACTACACAGGGAGGCTGAGGTAAGAGAGTCACTCAGCCCAGGAGTTTTCAGTTGTAGTGAGCTGTGATGAAACCACTGTGCTCTAGCCCAGGCAACAGAGCAAGACCTTTTCTCAAAAAAACTAAGTGTATAAATTGTGGTATATATACACCATGGAATACTATTCAGCCATAAAAAGAGGGAGACTTTACATCTTTTGTCTTAACCTGGGTGCAGTTGAAACATATTCTTCTTAGTAAAGTATCCCAAGAATGGAAAAGCAAGAATCCAATGTACTCAATACTAATATGAAGACAGTAGGCGATCTACACCCACATAAGAGAAAAACTCCATTCAATTGAGTGTGAGAAGGGAGGAGGATGGGTGTGTTTCCACTTAATGGGCACAATGTTTAAGGGTATGTGACACACATGCAGGACACCATGAGAGGAACTCTTCCTAGAAAATGCAAACACTGTAACCTAATTGTACTCTCACATTAATCTGAAATAGAATAAAGTATATGAAAGGTGGTCATAAGTACAAACAACTGACTTTAATAGGAGATCTTTGATGTTAATTCAAAATGTACATGAGAGTAGGTGGTGTGCAAAATGCTGATATTTTAGAGATAGAGGTGGAAAAGATCACTCTTATTTATTTATTTATTTATTCATTTTTGAGACAAAGCCTTACCCTGGGTAGAGTGCCATGGCATCACAGCTCACAGCAACCTCCAACTCCTGGGCTTAAGTGATTCTCTTGCCTCAGCCTCCCAAGTAGCTGGGACTACAGGCACCCGCCACAACACCCGGCTATTTTTTGATTGTAGTTGTCATTGTTGTTTGGCAGGCCCAGGCTGGATTTGAACTTGCCAGCTCTGGTGTATGTGGCTTAGCTGCTTGAGCTACAGGAGCCAAGCCAGATCATTCCTTTTTAAAGTGATGAGTTCATATTAATCTTTGTAATTTACCACATCATGTGGCTGTTCCCAGATTATCTTATCAACTATGGGTTGTTGTTTTTTTTGACAAGTGACCTTTTTATATTACATTGATACTGTTTCAAGTCTTTGCTAATCCATCTGATGAAGCCTAGAGTCTGAATTAAAATATCACTCCTTCCTCTTCACTTGACATTATTACTGCTCTTGTGCTCCCACAGAAATAATAAGTAATCCATATGCTAGACACTCTCCAAACACGTCATTTCTCTTACATGTCACAATAACCGTATGAGATAGGAAATGTTATTCCTAGCTTTCAGACTAGGAAACTACTGTCTTAGAGACCATAGTGAAAAACTCATTCCACCAGTATGTAAATGAGTCACTTTACTACCTCTGCTTATTATTATTATTTTTTTTTTCAGTTTTCTGGCCGGGGTTGGGTTTGAACCCACCACCTCCGGTATATGGGGCCGGCGCCCTACTCCTTTGAGCCACAGGTGCCGCCCCTCCTCTGCTTATTTTTTAAAGATGCAGTCCCAAAATAACTGGTTCTGAAAAACCAAAACTTAAGAACAATTGTCCTTTCTGTGGTCACTTATTTTACTTGCAACAACAAATTTCTATCTCCTCATCTGTCAGGAAAAGAAGTAAAAGTAAATATTATATTCAGAGCATTTAGTATTTAATTAAAAAGAAAGAAAAGAAAAGCACTTGTGTGCAGAAAAGTTAGTGGTATTGGGGAGTGGCAGAAATAAACACATCTAAACATTGGCTCAGTGCAATAAATTCCTAAACAGACAGTGAAGTATTTTTTTAAAAAAGTCTCCATAGAAGAACATAAGGAAGAGGTTACAGTGGATTGAAATATAATCCACAAGGACAAATGTGGTTTTGTTAAGGAGTCTATTCAAGAAACTTCTCACAGCTGTACCCAAAGTAGCAGCTCCAGGAGAGAGAAAGTGGAATGTGTCAGCTGTTGTTTCCCAACAGTCGGTGGGATGTATGCATTCATAACGGGGTAAACTCCCACTTTACCAAACTCCAAACATCCTCAGCCAGATGCGAAAGAAGGGAAGGAGGCAGGACGTGGGGGATCAAGGGATAGGGTTCACCTTTTGGGGGCGGGACACAAATATAAGAGGGTCCTTATCTAACAAAAACAATCAATGTAACCTGCTTCTGTGTACCCTCAATGAATCTCCAACAACAACAACAAAAAAGACAAAATTAATCATAGCACTCCAGAGAGATGATTTATTCTTCTCCTAAAGGCAACAATTTACTCTGCTAGGCTTTAGATGCCATATAATACTCCAACTTGCCTTTCAAAAAGACGACTGAAGGAAGAAAAGTAGAATAACAACATAGCAGGAGAAGGGAAAAAGGAGTTAAGGCCATGGTAGGGAAAATCTATGATAAAGGGGAAAAATCCAAAGGAATTTATAACAAATAATATTAAACGATTAATGGACCTGAGATAAAAATACCATAGAAATTAGAAAATATTTGCGCTCAATTGGTCTTGAGCTGATATGCTCAAATTTTAAATGCTTAAAATTGTCAGAAGTAGCTAGAGAATGTTGATAACCTTAAATTCATATATCAGAAAAGAAGAAAGGCTACGTGAAGTTTTAAAGTTTCCAAGAAACTGGAATAAGAATAGCAATTCAAACCTAAAGAAAGTTAAAGGAAGGTAATGATAGAACTAAGAACAGAAATAAGTAAGACACAAAATAAATATTTCCCACAGAGAAAAAGAAATAATGCTAAAATAAAAGTTGTTATTTTTAAAAGATTAACGAAAATGATATACCCCTGGCAGGACTACTTAAGTGAAAAATGAGAGATGGCAAAAGTTACCAATATGAAGTAGAAAAAGAAAAAAGTAAGAGAATATTGTGAAAGCTTTCATATCAATAAATTTTACAATTCAGAAGAAATAAATAAACACCTTAGAAATGCATTTTATTATCAAGAAATTGAGAAGACAATCCATGAAGGGGAGAAAATTATTGCAAATAATATATATGATAAGGAACTTGTATCTAGAATATACAAAAACTCCTTATAACCTGATTATAAAAAAAGAACGACCCACTTTTAAAAATGGACAAAGGATCTAAATAGACATTTATCCAAAAAAAAGTACAAATGGTCAATAAACATATGAAAAGATGCCCAGAATCTTTAGCCATCAGGAAAATGCAAATAAAAATCTCAATAAGATATCATTCTACACCCATGAGATGGCTATACTTTAAAAGGCAAATAATGTCCATTTTATCTATTTTTTTCTTTTGTTGTGTGTGCTTTTGGTATCACATCTAAGAAATCATTGCCTAATCCAAGCTCATGAAGATTTAGTCATGTTTTATAGTTTTCTTCTAATAGTTTTATAGTTTTAGTGCTTACATTTAGGTCTATGATTCATTTTGATTTAATTTGTGTGTGTTGTGTGAAGAAGGGGTCCAAATTTTTCCTTTTGTAAAAGAGTATCTAGTGGTCCCACCACCATTTGATGAAAGGATTTTCTTTTCCCATTGATTATATTGCACCCTTGCTGAAAGTTATTCCATAAATACACAAATGGAAAGATTTTTTTTCTGTACTTCCAATTCTATACCATTGATTTATATATTTACCCTTATGCTAAAAGTGCACTGTCTTGATCGGTGTGGCTTTGTAGCTGTTTTTGAAATCAAGGAAGTGTGAGTCCTTTGGCCTTATAGAATGATTTGGGAAGTGTTTCCTCCTTTTCCAATTTTTTAGGAAGGAGTTTGAGAGGGATTGCTGTTAGTTCTTCTTTAAAAGTTGAGTAGGATTAATTGGTGAAGCATCTGGACCCAGGGTATTTTAGGGGAAGATTTTTAAAAAATGACTAATTCAATATATTAACCTATTACAAATATACTCAGATTTGGGGGAATGAAAATGTTCTAAAATTGATTGTGGTAATGGTTACAACACTGAATTGAACACTTCCCAAATCATTCTATGAGGCCAGTATTATCATCATATTGAAACCAGATAAAGAAATCACAAGTGAAGAAAACTACAGATCAATACTTTTTATAAATAGAGATATAAAAACCCTCAACAAAATACTAAGAAAATGGGTATATTATGTGTTCTAATGATGCCACATTATATGGAACATCATCATATTTGGATATTTGGCCGAATGAGAAATTAGGGAAAAAATTCATCAGGAAAACATTTTTTTCTATTAGATGGTGTATGTAAAGCCTAATAAAAATTTTGTGTTTTTTTTTTCATCTTTTTCTAAATAAATTAAGAATATACAAGGAACATGAAAAGCAGAACAGAAAAATTAGATCTTTCTTCTTTGGTAGAACTGTTTGTCCCTGTTTGGAATAATATGCCTGTTATTATCTATTACCCCAATTCAGTCTTCTCAGTAAGCAGAATAGATAGTAAGCTAGAGAATGTATTTTCATCTTTTAGTTTTATCTATTCACTTACTAATTCACTGTATCATCTATCTGGCTGTCTATCAATCTGGCTGTATCATCTATCTGGCTGTCTATTCAACCTATCTAGTTGAATTCTTTCATTTTCTTCCACACATTAGTGGTGATCTTGTAAATGCAGATATTCCTAGGAGAGCTCTATAGATCTTCTCCCGAACTGAGATATCTCCACCAAATGAATAGAAATTGGGGATGAGGCTCTGCACCTGTGGCTCAAGTGGCTAAGGCACCAGCCATATACACATGAGCTGGTGGGTTGGAATCCAGCCTGGGTCTGCCAAACAACAATGATGGCTGCAACCAAAAAATAGCCAGGTATTGTGGCGGGTCCCTATAGTCCCAGCTACTTGGGAGGCTGGAGAATTGCTTGAACCCAGGAGTTGGAGGTTGCTATGAGCTGTGATGCCATGGCACTCTACCCAAGGCGACAGCTTGAGGCTCTGTCTCAAAAAAAAAAAAAAAAAAAAAAATTAGGGATGAGAAAAGAACTGGTTAAAAGACTAGGTATTCTGGAAATGTAGACATCAACATATAGGGCCATTTTCTGACATATTTGGGGAGGGCTGCAGTTGTAAGAGAGGAAAGTAAAAAGGCAGGAGTTGCAGGCCCAATGTGGTGGTTCACACCTGTAATCCTAGCACTTTGGCAGGCCGAGGCAGGTGGATCTCTGAGCTTAGGAGTTCAAGATCAGTCTGAGCAAGAGTGAGACTCCATCTCTACAAAAAGTAGAAAAATTAGCCACATGTAGAGGTGCACACCTGTTGTCCCACTTACCTGGGAGTCCAGAAGTTTGAGGTTGCAGTGAGCTATGCTTATACCACTACACTCTAGCTGGAGTGACAGAGCAAGACTCTGTCTAAAAAAAAAAAAAAAAAAAATTAGGAGTTGCAATACAACCAATTTTTAATGTGTGCCTGGAGAACTGTGTTGAGAAGTATTCTGTACCTACATCTCAGGTTTAGGTGACAGTGTTCTCTGGCTTTTTCTTAAGAGATGAAATCTCACTATGTGGCCCAGACTAGAGTATAGTAGTTATCTACAGGTGTGCTAATAGTGTACTATGGCCCTGAACTTCTAGGTTCAAGTGAGACTCCTGCCCCAGCTTCCCTACTTGCTGGGACTACAGGCACACCTCACCATGTCCAGCTTCTTTCCTCGCCTTAAATTTAAGGGGTAGTGACAGCTTATATGTAAGAGATGTTCCATTCCTTCAGAAGAGGTTTCTGGAGCAAGAGCTGTCCAGTTGGAGGTAGGAGAAAACCTTGGACAAAACTACCAAGATAAGGAAAAGGTTGAGGTAGTATGACCTAGATTATGGTGATGGTTGTCATGAAGGAATCAGGCACAGAGAAGGCTGTGGAGAAACTAGTAGTAACTTTGGCACAAGGAAAAACTTGGAGTCAGAAGTGCTGCCCTAAAGACATTCAGCTGGACAGCGTGTGGTTGCAGGTGCCATTGGATGTCTTGGCTAACTTCTGGGCCTCATCCTTCTGATTCATATAAGAAAAGGCTACAGGGTTAACCTAGGAAGGACAATCGGTCATTAGTCTGAGTGGGGTGCCTACCAGAAGTAGGAATCAGGATGCACGGCAGTGCCAAATACAAATTTGAGGGTGTCTAATATAAACATTGCTCCTTGCCTCTCAGTTTTCTGCACTTTGATATCTAACAGATCACAATGAATACTCAGGGTTTCTTTACAAAAACAGATGCAAATGAGAGATCTTAACAAGAAGAAGTCCAAACGGAAGTCAACTGTTGAACTTCCATGGAAGAAGATGCCCAAGACAGGTGGGAGAGAAGCAGGGAGTGCAGTCCAAATGTGATTTAGGGTATTTGAGTTCATTCTTCAGGGAAAGTGGGCTGTAAGTATGCTGAAATTGAGCAACAGCTGGGCCAAGATGTGTGTCTGGCTCTCGCCAGGGAGGAACTGGGGCAGGGTTATAAATGTTGTTTTCTGCTACCCCCATGGTGGTCCCTTTATAAATCTTTTCACTGAACCTATGTATAAAAAGAAGCACTTAAAGCCCCTAAATATCCCTATGTATAAAAAGAAGCACTTAAAGCCCCTAAATATCCTTTTTCTTTCTCCACAATGAAGTCAGCCCACCTTCCATTTGCTACTCTGAATTGCTGCCCAGGGTCTCAAGTCTCAAGTTTTTCAACCCATTTCTCTCTCACCTTAGTTACAAGGTGTGTATCATCTTGATTAATAATCCATTTAGGATATGCTTTATGAGCCAACTACACATTTTTCTCTAGGATAAATGCAAGGAATTTGGAGGTAAGAAAGACCATCCTTCCAGCCACCCCAGAGCTTAGAATTATTTTTAGTTTTTAATTATTATGGCAATA
The DNA here is from genome assembly GCA_963574355.1 of Loris lydekkerianus. Classification (NCBI taxonomy): domain Eukaryota; kingdom Metazoa; phylum Chordata; class Mammalia; order Primates; family Lorisidae; genus Loris; species Loris lydekkerianus. The sequence continues at coordinate 6,923 of CAUYPK010034872.1, read as the reverse complement.
ATAGGTATAAGGTACACATGATGTTTTGATACAGGTACACAATGTGAATTAATTAAATCAGAGTAATCACAGTATACATCACTTCAAGTATTTATTATTTCTTTGTGGTAGGAACATACCAATTTCACTCTTTTAGTTACTTTAAAGTGTACCCTAACTTGTTGTTTAGTCGCTTTGTTGTGCTATCAAATGTTCTATCTAACTATATTTTTGCACCCATTAACCATCCCCACTTTATCCTTCCCGCCCCTGCTACTCTTCCCAGGCTCTGGTAACCATCATCCCACTCTGTATATCTATAATAAAATCAATTGTTTTTAATATTTACCTCCCACATATAAGTGAGAATGTGTGAGATCTGTCTTTCTGTGCTTGGCTTATTTCACTCACTATAATGTTCTCCAGTTCCATTCCCATCCGTGTCGTTTCAAATGTAGGATCTCATTCTTGTTATGGCTATGTAATATTTTGCTGTGAATATATACCACTACTTCCTTATCTATTTATCTGTTGACTGACACTTGATTTGATTCCAGATCTTGGCTATTGTGAATAGTGCTACAAAAAATGTGTAAGTACAGATATCTTTTTGATATGCTGAATTGCCTTCTTTTGGATAGTTTCCTGACAGTGATATTGCTGGATCATATGGTAGTTCTACTTTTAGGTTTTTGAGGACCCTCCATATTGTTCTCCATAGTGGTTGCACTAATTTACATTCCCTCTAATGTATATGAGGGTTCCCCTTTCTCCACATCCTCACCAGCATTTGTTATTGCTCATCTTTTTGATAAACACCATTTTAACTGGGGTGAAATAATAACCTTATTTTAGTTTTGACTTACATTTCTTTGAAGATTAATGATGTTAAGCATTTTTTTTTCATATGATTGTTAGCCATTTTAATGTCTTTTTAAAAAGAAATACCTATTCAGGGGGGAGAAGTAGGGGGAGGGGAGGAAGGGGAAGTAGAAGGGAAATTAGCAAGTTCTCACCTAACAGGCACACCTCATGAGTGAAGGGCTACAACTTGGGCTTTTCCTAACTACAACTTGGGCTTTACCTAAAAAATACAAACAATGTAACCCAATTGTTTGTACTCTCATATTAATCTGAAAAAAAGAACATTAAAAAAATCAATAAAGATCCATTTTTCTTTTTAAATTTGTTTATTTGATTTTTTCCTATTGAGCTTGGAACTCCTTATATATAATCTAGTCATTCATTTCTTGTTAGATGTGTAGTTTGAAAATTTGTTCTCCTGTTCTTTGGGTTGTCTCTTCCCTTTGTTGATTGTTTCCTTTGCTGTGCAGAAGCCTTTTAGCTTGATGTGATCCCATTTTTCTAATTTTGCTTTGGTTGTCTGTGTTTTAGGAGTATTACTCAAGAAGTTCTTGCCCAGACCAATGTTCCAGTGTTTTCTTTTAGTAGTGTCATAGTTTCAGGTCTTAGATTTAAGGATTTGATTTTTATATTTGGCAAGAGAAAAGGGTCCAGTTCCATTCAGTCTCCTTTCAACTACTGCGTGTTCTTGGCATCTTTGTCAAAGTTCACCATACATGTGTGGATTTATTTCTGGGTTCTCTATTCTGTTCATTGGCCTGTGTGTTTTTATGCCAGTACCATACTGTTTTAGTTATTGCATCTCTGTAGCATAATTTGAAGTCAGACAATATGATTCCTCCAGTTTCATTCTTTTTTTTTTTTTTTTTTTTGCTTAGGATGGCTTTCACTATTCTGGGTCTTCTGTAGTTCCATATACATTTTAGGATTATTTTTTACGTTTCTGTCAAGAATGTCATTGGTATTTTGAAGGGGACTGGATTTAATTTATGGATAGCTTTGGGTAGTATGAACATTTTAACAGTACTGATTTTTCCAATCCATGAGTATAGAGTGTTTTTCCATTTTGTGCATCCTCTTCTATTTCTTTTATCAATGTGTACTAATTTTCATCACAGATATCTTTCACTTCTTTGGTTACATTTATTCCTAGGTATTGTCTTTTATTTGTAACTATTGTAGATGGGATTAACTTCTTGGTTTCTTTTTCAGATTGTTTGCTGTTGACATTCAGAAATGCTGATTTTTCTATGTTTATTTTGTATCCTGTAACTTTACTCAATTTTTTTTTTGGTCAGTTCTCTCTCTCTCTGTGTGTGTGTGTGTGTGTGTAGGCTACAGCATTCTCTAGATTTAAGATCCATATCATCTGCAAATAAGAATAACTTGACTTCTTCTTTTCTAATTTGAATGCCCTTTTATTTCTTTCTCTTGCCTGATTGCTCTAGCTAGAACTTTCAAAGTAGTAAGTTCAATAATAGTGGTAAGAGTGAGCATCCTTGTCTTGTTCCAGATCTTAGAGGAAAGGCTTTCAGTTTTTCCTATTCAGTCTGATACTAGCTGTGGGTTTTCCCAGCTCTGAGATTGACCTTCAAATTTATTTTTATCTTGATTTTCCAACTGATAAAGAAGAGATGGAGACTTCCACTTATTGGAAGACACAGTAGATGTACTTTACCCTATTCCTCCTGCTTAATACAACTAAAAACCATTGACATTATATATAAATCAAACACAAGAAAATTTTGAAAGGGGCCCAGTGCCTGAGGCTCAAGTGGCTAAGGTACCAGCCACATATACCTGAGCTGGCAGGTTCGAATCCAGCACGGGCCTGCCAAACAACAATGATGGCTACAACCAAAAAATAGCCAGGTGTTGTGATAGGCACCTGGAGTCCCAGTTACTTGGAAATGCTGAGGCAGGAGAATCACTTGAGTCCAGGAGTTAGAGGTAATGCCACAGCACTCTACCCAGGGTGACAGCTTGAGCTGTAATGCCACAGCACTCTACCCAGGGTGACAGCTTGAGACTCTGTCTCAAAAAAAAAAAAAAAAAGAAAGAAAAAAAAAAAAGAAAGAAAGAAAGAAAAGAAAATTTTGAAAGGGAATGAAAAGTGGAGGTCAGCGAGATATGTTGTAATCCAAAGAATGACATAGTGATCATTTCACTAGGTTTTCTCTTTTACCTCATATATCCCAGACTTGGAGTTGAAGAAGACAGCAGCTTGAAATGCTTGCAAGCATAGATATAGAAGCCTCCCAAAAGTCTGTTCTCCTTGCCAAAGAACCAGGAAGTCAGCAGCATAGCAAGAAAGAAGAAATGCAAAGAAATCCACTGTAAGAGATCATAATTAAAATTTTAAAACTAAAGACAAAAATATCTTAAAATCAGCAAAGAAAAATAACTATCTTACCTATAAAGGAAAAGTAATTATAGTATAGTACATTTATCATCAGACACCATGGAGGCCAGAAGGTAGTAGCACAATATTTTTCATATGCTGAAAGAAAAGAACTGCAATAAGTATCTTATATCTATTAAAAATATACTTCTGAAGACTAAGAGGAAATAAAAACATTCTAAAATGAAGAGAAATCAAAGAAATTCATTGCCAGTAAATCTATCTTAGAAGAATGACTAAAGGAAATTCTCTAAACAGGAAAGAAACAAAAAAGGAAACTTGGAATATCAGGAAGAAAGGACCTGGAAAGCAAAACTATGGGTATATAAAAAAGGCTTTCTTTTCTTTTTCTCATGAATTTTCATTTAATGTAAAAAATCTAACATAGTCTTATGTGGTTCTTAATGTGTGTAAATGAAATATTAAAACAGTTTTATGTTTAAACAGGAAATGGTTAGGGTCACAAAAGTAGGTAAAGTTTCTGTACAGTTTACTGTCAAACAACATAGAGGTTAGGGATGCTGAGAGATGCAGTTGAAAATTCAAATACAACTTTTGACTCTGCCAAAAAATTAACTGGTAACAGCCTACTATTGACCAGAAGCCTTACTGATAACATTAGCAGTCAATTAACACATATTTTTTATATTAAATATGTTATATTTCTTATGATAGAGTAAGTTAGAGAAAAAATATTAAGAAAACCATAAGGCACATGGGCTGAAAATCACTGAGTTAGAGGCTGGAAACATTTCAAAATAACCCATGAATGAAAGAGGCAGTCTCAAGGAAAATTAAAAACTATGCTGATCTCAATAAAAATGTAAATAATCTAAATTTGTGGTACATAAGTAAAACAGAGTTCACTTGGAAATTTATAGCACAATATGCACATATTATTTGAGGACATATATAAAATCAATAATCCAAGCTCTGACCTCAAAAAGAGTAAAGAGGAAGAACAAAATAAAACCAATCAAGCAGAAGAAGAAAATAATAAAAATAGAAATCATGAAGTTGAGAAGAGGAAAAAATAGAGAAAATCAATAAAGCAAGGACCTGGTTCTTAGAAAAGATTAATAAGATTGACAAATATCTAGAAAGACTGACAACAAGAAAAGGAGAGAAAAGAAAAATAATCAATATCCAAAATGAAACGGAGGATATCATTACAGATCCTGCAGAAATCAAAGGATAATAAAGTAATAACACAAACAACTCCACACAGACAAATGTGGCAACTTAGAAAAAAGGAAGCACTTCTTCAAAAAATACAAATGGCCACAACTCTCCCAATATGAAATAATTTGAATAGCTCTATAATATTACTAAAATAAAATTTTTAATTTTTAATTTTTTCTGATGTATAATTATATATATTAATAGGTCATATGTGATATTTTGGTGTGTTTATACAAACATTTTAGTGTGTAATGACCAAATCATAGTATTTAGGTTATTTATCACTTCAAATGTTTATCATTTCCTTGAATTGGGAATATTTAAAATAGTTTAACTATTGATCACATTAATGTACACAGCTATGATTTAATAATTAAAAAAATATTTTGAAATATGCAATATGTTGTTGTCAACTGTAATCACCCTATTGTGCTATCAAACACAACTGATTCTACCTACTTACACATGTGTACACTAACCAATCTCTCTTTATCCATCTTCTTTCCCAATCGCTAGTAACTATCATTTTACTCTCTAACTTCATGAGATCTCCCACATGTGAGTGAGAACATGTAATATTTGTTTTTCTGTGTCTGGTTTATTTCACTTAACATAATGGCCTCTAGCTTTATTCATATTGCTGTAGATGACAGATTTGCGTAATAGTAATCCCTTGTGGATATGTACCATATTTTCTTTATCCATTCATTCATTAATGGATAATTAGGTTGATTCTGTATCTTGGTTGTTGTGAATAGTACTTAAACAAACATGGGAGTGCTTGTATCTCTTTGATGTATTCTATTTCGTTTTCTTTGGATTGTACGGTTGTTCTATTTTTAGTTTTTTTGAGAAATTTCTTTATCACTTTCCACATTGACTAGAGTAATTTCCATTCTCACCAACAGCATATAAGAACATCCTTTTCTCTGCCTTCTTGCTAGAATTTGTTATTTTTTTCTTTTTTATACTAGTCATTCTAACTGAAAAAACCTGATTATCTCACTGTGGTTTAGATTTGCATCTCCCTGTGCATGAGCATTTTAAATAACTCTTTTGGCCATTTTTATGGCTTCATTTGAGAAATGTCTATTCATGTTCTTTGCCCACTTTCTGATTTTTTTCATATTAGCTGCTTTTTTTTTTTTTTTAAATTAAATCATAGCCGTGTACATTAATGTGATCATGGGACACCAAAAACTAGTTTCATAGACCATTTGACACATTTTCATCACATATGGTTAACATAGCCTTCCTGGCATTTTCTTAGTTATTGTGCTAAGACATTTACATTCCACATTTACTAAGTTTCACATATACCCTTGTAAGATGCACTGCAGGTGTAATCCCACCAACTCCCCTCCCTCTGCCCATCCTCCCCCCTCCCTCCCCTCCCTTTCCCCCTTCCCCCTATTCTTAGGTTGTAACAGGGTTATAGCTTTCATGTGAAAGCCATAAATTAGTTTCATAGTAGGGCTGAGTACATTGGATATTTTTTCTTCCATTCTTGAGATACTTTACTAAGAAGAATATGTTCCAGCTCCATCCATGTAAACACAAAAGAGGTAAAGTCTCCATCTTTCTTTAAGGCTGCATAATATTCCATGGTGTACATATACCACAGTTTATTAATCCAATCGTGGATCAATGGGCACTTGGGGTTTTTCCATGATTTAGCAATTATGAATAGGGCTGCAATAAACATTCTGGTACAAATATCTTTGTTGTGATGTGATTTTTGGTCTTCTGGGGATATGCCTAGTAGAGGAATTATAGGATTGAATGGCAGATCTATTTTTAGATCTCTAAGTGTTCTCCATACATCTTTCCAAAAGGAATATATTAATCTGCATTCCCACAAGCAGCGTAGAAGTGTTCACTTTTCTCCACATCCACACCAACATCTCTGGTCTTGGGATTTTGTGATATAGGCTAATCTTACTGGAGTTAGATGTTATCTCAAAGTAGTTTTGATTCGCATTTCTCTGATGATTAAAGATGATGAGCATTTTTTCATATGTCTGTAGGCTGTGCACTTGTCTTCTTCAGAGAAGTTTCTCTTCAATTCCTTGCCCAGCCTGCTATGGGATCACTTGTTCTTTTCTTGCTTATAGGTTTTAGTTCTCTGTGGATTCTGGTTATTAAACCTTTGTCGGAGACATAAGCTGGAAATATCTTCTCCCATTCTGAGGGCTGTCTGCTTGCTTTACTTATTGTGTTCTTGGCTGTGCAGAAGCTTTTTAGTTTGATCAGGTCCCAGTAGTGTATTATTGAAGTTGCTTCAATTGCCCGGAGGGGTCCTCCTCATAAAATACTCGCCCATACCGATTTCTTCAAGGGTTTTCCCTGGACTCTTTTCTAGTATTTTTATAGTTTCATGTCTTAAGTTTAAATCTTTAATCCAGTGAGAGTCTATCTTAGTTAATGGTGAAAGGTGTGGGTCCAGTTTCAGTCTTCTGCAGGTTGCCAGCCAGTTCACCCAGCACCATTTGTTAAA
>CAUYPK010034867.1:0-10596 GCA_963574355.1 Loris lydekkerianus | reverse complement strand
GCAGGTTATGTCTCTGACAAAGGTTTAATAACCAGAATCCACAGAGAACTCAAATGCATAAACAAGAAAAGAACAAGTGATCCCATTGCAGACTGGGCAAGGGAGTTGAAGAGAAACTTCTCTAAAGAAGACAGGCGCATGACCTACAGACATATGAAAAAATGCTCATCATCTTTAATCATTAGAGAAATGCAAATCAAAACTACCTTGAGATATCATCTAACTCCAGTAAGATTAGCTCATATCACAAAATCCCAAGACCAGAGATGTTGGCATGGATGTAGAGAAAAGGGAACACTTCTACACTGCTGGTGAGAATGCAAATTAATACATTCCTTTTGGTAAGAGATTTGGTGAGCACTTAGCAATCTAAAAATAGATTTGCCATTCAATCCTATAATTCCTTTACTAGGTATATACCCAGAAGACCAAAAATCACATTATAACAAAGATATTTGTACCAGAATGTTTATTGCAGCCCAATTCATAATTGCTAAGTCATGGAAAAAGCCCAAGTGCCCATCGATCCAGGAATGGATTAATAAATTGTGGCATATGTACACCATGGAATATTATGCAGCCTTAAAGAATGATGGAGACTTTACCTCTTTCACGTTTACATGGATAGAGCTGGAAACTATTCTTCCTAGTAAAGTATCTCAAGAATGGAAGAAAAAGTATCCAATGTACTCAGCCCTACTATGAAACTAATTTATTGCTTTCATATGGAAGCTGTAACCCAGTTATAACCTAAGAATATGGGGAGGGGGAGAAGGAGGGGAAGGAGGGAGGAAGATGGGCAGAGGGAGGGTGATTGGTGGGATTACACCTGCCATGCATTTTACAAGGGTACATGTGAAACTTAGTAAATGTAGAATATAAATGTCTTAACACAATAACTAAGAAAATGCCAGTAAGGCTATGTTAACCAGTGTGATGAAAATGTGTCAAACGGTCTATAAAACCAGTGTGTTTCCCCATGATCACATTAATGTACACAGCTATGATTTAATAATTAAAAATAATAATAATTAAAAAAAGTGAAAGAAATACAAAAGAACTGATGGTGCCAAACAGATGCCAGTGTGCATTGCAAAATAAGCTAGAACCACAGCACTTTTGTGCAGTTACATTATCTTTACAATTCTATTGCCAGTGATGATTAAAATGTCCTTAAAATGTATATACTCATTCTGCAAGATATACAACATTTCTTACCAATTTTTTAAGTTGGTATTTATTTAAGCATTGCTATTGCCTATTATTAGGCAAACATTGGACAAGAAGTTACTGTTTTCTAATACAAGTACAATATTGCTTAATGACTTAAATCTCAAAATGACAAAAATTGAGGATTCACTAAGACTAATCAAAGACAATTATATAAAAAGTTATATAAAATATAAAGACAATTATAAAAAAATTATATAAAAATTTTTTTCATAAACAATGACTTTTTAAAATGATGATCTCCATCTAATAAACATAGATGCTCAAATTCACATAAACCTCTGTTCATTGCTAACATCTAATTTAGAGGATTCATTATTATTTAGTCTAGGGCCTAAGTAAAATATTTTCTAAAGTCTACTAATAATTGATTTCATCATGATTTTTCCAATGATGTTTTTCCTCTAAGTCAACATTGAGAGAGATGGAAGAAGCTGCTGCAGTTTTAAATAACTGCTTTGTAATATTATGTTTCCACTGCTTTCAAAAGATAATGGAGTCTCAACCACAACTTGGACTTTATCTAACAAATTCAAACACTGTAATCTAATCAATTGTACCCTCTTAGTAATCTAAAATTTTTTTTAAAAAGAGCTAAAATTGAGAAAAAAGAAAAAAAAATACTAAAAACCCAAAAGCTAATGAAGACATTTTGCTTAGACGAGAATTGATATGTTGGCACTTGCAATTATGCTATCACTAATGTCTACTTAAAATCTTTCTTTATGAGCAGACAGGGTTTTAGAACAAGAGTCTTTAATCTATTTTCTCCTTTTATTAATTGGTAAGCATTATAGAAGAGTACAGTTAATTCTTTAGTTTGAACACTATACAGCTTTTGTCCTTTCCACTCTTTCAAAATAGTTTTTATTGTCATCATTAATGATTTAAAACCCAAAGGCAATTTCCCATCCAGTGGCATAGCACTTTATCTCATATTCTTCTCTGGCCTGAATTATCAATTACAGTCAAATAATTCAAATCTCTGGACCAGATTTTTCCTCTGAGTTTCTGATTCATATGTCTAAATGCCTTTTGGGGTTGTCCATTTACATTCACATAGAAAACTTAAGTTCCAGCAGTCCAAAGATAAATACATTTAAAAATTTAGTTTATTTTTGAGCTTTGTATGTTAAAATTTCCTAATTTCATAGAAAGTGTAGTGAGAATTAACTAACAATGTCTAATATATATAAAGCAGTCAGTGATGCTATTTATTGTTACATAGGTAACTATGAAAGTTTTGAGATAGACCGTTATGTTCCATTATTTCACTTCCAAAAAACACAATTGGCAGCATGTTTTTTGATTCATACATACATACACCCATACAACTTTCAACTTGTGCAGTTTATTGGTGTCGCGGGGAGGGCTTCATTTGGTTCCATGTGTGTGGCTTTAATATTTCTTAATTTTTGTCTCAAAACTTTTGTAACAGCCCATATATTATTATTGTCCATACTATTATTCCTAGTTGATCACTTGATTTCAACTCATAGCTCGTCTTGTGAAGACCTCATTTTCTCAGCAAATTCTCTTTACTCTCTTGCTCTCAATCTTCTGGCCTAGGCAGTGTCATAAACATCTGAAGATTTTAGGTCTTATTCTAAAACAATATGATATAATCAATCTTAAGCAGCATCTTTAACAAAGTAGTCCCTCTCAAACTGCTAATATTTTCATGGATTATTCTGAGAAGTGTGCTTTTTAAATAATTGATGACTCACCACTCATAAACACATGCAATATCTATACAAACTTTTCAATAACTTCCCTTTGAAAAATTAAATTTAGCATAGCATAAGTCTCTGGGTAGCTTTATGCTTTATAATTTATTAATCTGTTCTCACATGTTTTAACATTTTGCTTATTATTGGATAAAATGTAATGTAGAAAACTAGGTAAATTATGATGGGAAATTAGGTCAGAATTATTTTTAGAGTATTTAAGAACCACCAGGTAAATTTCAGCAAGCATTACCAGAAAATATGATAAATGATATGAAAAATTGGATATAAAAAACTCACTCATTTTCAGGAGATCTGCTGGGTAAAATTTCCTATTTAAAAAATTTATGAATTTTGACTGTGAGGGACAGAACATTATGTTCACACATTATCTCTGTCCCTTGAAAACACAAATTCTATTCCTAAAAATTTTTCAACATATTCCCTGTTTCCAAAGGAGGAAATTAACAGAGCAAGTCAATGGTTTATTTCTTTATTTGTTATGCAATTCACAATTTTATAGTAACTCTTTTCAGAGATTCCTCAACTTTACAAGATAATTTAGAGTTATTGGTTTCCACTTGGTAAATGCTTTCATTTGCCATTTCCATGGGTTCCACTAATATTCATGTAACTCAGAGAGGATCTTTAACAACCCAGAAGTTCAGATATTATGAAATGTTATCTCTAGAGAAATAGAAGGGGGGAACTAGAGAAAGACCTTAGTAATTTAAAGAAAACTGACACCCTATTGCTCTCTTTAGAAGAGTCATATCCTTTTGGACAGATGTCAGAATTCCCTCTGAAGTGTTTTTTATACAGCCCCCAAAATCCTGGTTTTTAACAAGCTGTGTTCATTAGTTATTGTAGATATATAATTTCCTTTTAGCATTGCTGTCTTTCCTATAGATTACTTGAGCATATGCTGATCTTGGCCCTGTTACAACCAAAATAAAATCCTTTATTCTTTGAGTTCAGATACTCTAATATAAATTATTCTTTTAGAACAGTTTGTTCACATTATGTACTTGTCAATTCATAGATATACAGTTACTTTATTTCCTAAGCCACTGGCAAAATTCATAGCTCCATAGTTATGATAATTTGTGAAATAATTTCAGAGGGGCAATAAGAAACATTGTTTTTAAGGAAAAATTAAGTTGAATGTGATTGTTATGCATTCTCTTAAGGAAATTAGAGCTTGGTTAATTTTCTTTTATCCTTTTTAAAATTCAGGCATGGAGATAAAATTGAAATTCTGGCCAAATCCACTGTTGCTGAAATTTATAGGACAGATTTGAAGTTACCAAATTACACTTCATTGTTGGCTGAGAAACCAGCTGTGTTGTATCTGTCAGAGAATGTAATGGAAGGTTAGACTGTGACATCATTTAATACCCTCAAAAAAAGGGTCTAGAGACTGACCATGGCAGGAGAGAATAAATGGATTAAACAAAATGAAACACAAAGAAAAAACAAATCTCAAGAGTAATGTTCCTCTGCTGATAATAAGGTTAACTATTTCACTTTGGAAAGAATCGCTTCATTGACATGAAAGGATACAGTTTTATCTTTAATTGTAGAAATAACCAACTTAGTCTCTAATTTGTATGGTTTTGGGAAGCCAGCAAACTACTGTGACTCCCAAGTCCCAGAGCTAAGAAAAGCTGTCTTTTTAACACAGCAAGCCAAATGGCCAATTACAGTGAATGTGAAAAGGCACAGTGCCAAATATAAACACATTTTCTGTAGTGGCTATTTTTAACTATGTATAATATCTTTTGACCTATTTCCCCTTGCTTCATTATCTTAAACATCCACATTCTTAAGGATGACACATCTGAATATTATGCAAGTATTTTACTCATTTCCAAGTTGGGTAAAGAAAGGCAAAGCTATGACCCTGAAATAAAAGCTAAGTCCCTTGGCAAGTTCACACGTGGTTTGTCAAGTTCACTTTTCCTGTTTGACCATTGGTGTGTGTTCAGTTCCTTGATTTAAGAAGTCAAGTCTTATTCATAATTTGCAAAGGTTCTAGGTGGTACTTCTCAAGTATAATTCACAAGAAAATAGACATTTAACAAGAAGTCATCATCACTATCTCCTCTTTCTTCTTTCTAAAAATCACAAATGTGTTTTAAAAATGCCTGATCTGGTTTCTGCAATTCCCAATTTCTAAAGGAATACACACACACACACACACACACACACACACAGAGTAAACAGGGGTGCGGTGGAGCTGCTTTAAAGGTTAAGGGTGACAAAGTGGCTACTCTCTCGGGAGGGAAATTACTGTGCTTAGGTAGAAAGTCACACATTTAATCATATGGGGTATGCCCCCTGGTGCCTCTATTGAGTATTCTTAATTTTATATTCTATGACAAGAAGAGGAAATCGGGGCATTCTTCCACTCACAATTAGGGGCTGGGAAAGAGGAGTTAACAAGATAGACGAGAGGGGTTTGCAGATATTTAAAATCCAGCACTGAAGATGGAGCTCACCACTTTTGAGGGGAGCTATGAAATCACTCAAAATACTTTTCCCTAAGGCAGTCACAAGCCTCATTTGATAGCAGTTCTTGAGTTGAACTTGAATTGAGTTGGACTTTGCCAGAACTGTTTGGTGCTGCCAAGGCCATAAGAGACATCTAAATTCTCATTCTACAAAATGCCAGCATACTGTCAGTCTTTTAGAAAATGGCTGCAAGTTGATGTTCGTTTTACAATGTATACTAAAGGTGTAGTATGTTTGAGAGTTACCACCAGCTTTTTCTTGTCTGTCACTTGCCATAAGTCCCCATGGAATAAGAAACATTGCAACTATCACAGTCATTTATATTTGTGGAAAAAAAAATTATCTTCAAATCACTTTAATATTGGTTATCTTATTTTAATCTTGCAAATGTTTGAAGTAATCAGGGCAGAAATCAGCATTTCCATTTTGAAAGAAAGTAAAGTGAGGCCTAAGAAATTGATCAAATTGATATAATTAGCACAGGAACAGGAAGGTAAAAAATGAGCTGAAACTAGAACTGAGGTCACACAAATTAGATCATTTTCTTCCCAGATGATTTGTAATTTATATTTATTATCACAAGTATATCTTGGAGAGGCACAAATCAGAAATAAACCCTGAGGATAGGTCCCACAACATGAGGATTGCTCACATGGTGAGGGAAAGGTGATCAGTCTCGGGTAGAGACATCACCAAAATTCAGTCTAAGAGAATTCCAACATCAACCAGTTAAAGATACGTTCAGGTCCAAGAGATTCACATGATGTTGAGAAGAGGAATAGAAGCTTAAAAGGTTAAGATCCAGGTAAATACAGGAAAAGAGTAGGATGTGATATATTAGACTGCCTTCTGCTTCCATGATTTTCAAAGATTTTAACATCCAGCATAAATATGGTAATATCTGGAAACATTTTTGGTCATTGCAACTTGGTGGGGGCTGCTATTGGCATTTATTAGCTGGAAACCAGTGGCACTGCTGATCGTTACACAATGTGTGAAGCAGCCACCCACAGGAAATAATTATCCCTTCAAAATTGCCAGTATTACTGAGGTTGAGAAACTCTGTTCTATTTCAAGTAGTCATATAGGTATATGGTAAATCAACTTGATTTAAAAGGAGAACAGTATTATGTCTGACATGTATGCCACCTAAAATAGTGTATTCCATCTACGATACCTCTGTTTAGCTTGCTCAGAAGATATATCAGGACATAGTAAGTTGGATAGAGGGCCTAAAGAGAAATTTATATTATTTATTTATTATTATTTATTTATATATTATTTATTTATTTTTGCTTCCCTGTGTTTACCCCTTATGAAAAACAGCTACATAGAAATGAGAATTTCTCTTCCTATTGTATGTACTAAAGAGGGCTATTTTTAAATAGTCACTTATTTATTATGAAGGAATAGAGTGAAGCTATCTATAATATAAATTCCAGGCCTTTTATTTAAACAGGTTGCATATACTAAGTTGTATTGTGGCAAATTCCAGAAATTATCTACTTTTGTAGGAGTGATGCTAAATGCATATTCAATTTTGGATTTCTCTTTTTGTTTGCTAAATAAAAGCCTGCATATCCAGAGATTCAAGTGAGCACTGGCTGCAGAGAAAAAAGCCAATGTATAATTAAATAGGAATCTACAAATACCATGTCTTTGCTCTCTGATTCTACTAAAAGCAATTGTGTCCTGCATTTTTTTTTTTTTTTTTTTTGGCCTAATACAAGGTAGGATTCTGCCAGCAGTATCTTTCCTTTGCTGGGGGATATTAGCTTTCTGCTTTGAGCATGGTAAAAAGAAAAAATTTTTTTTCTGTTTTTGTGTTGCGAAGGTGAGCTAACCACACATAAGCTGCAAAATATAGGACAATGGAATCAGTAAACTTAGGTTCACTTAATATTTACTAGAAAATTGCCCACCCAAGATTATTCAAGGCAGATAATCACTTGGCCTACAGGATGTAGAACTGTGCTCCCCAACTAAGTAGTCAAGAGTAGACATTTAAATTTAAATGTAAATGATTAAAATTAAAATTGATTGAAAATTTAACTGTTCATTTTTACAAGCTACATTTTAAGTAAGAAAAGAGTGGGTAATGTCTATCATAAAGGATAGTACACATATAAAACATTTCATTATCACAAAAGTTTCCAGTGGACAAGGCTTCTCCAGTTGCAGTAGATTCAACAGTTGATTCTAATGTGAGGACACTTTTTAAGGCCACAATCACAAAAATTTGGAATCAATTCAAATGTCATCAATAGATGACTGAATTAATAAAATGCGGTGTATGTACACTATGAAGTACTACTCAGCCATGAAAAATAGTCAGCTAATACATTTTGTAACAACTTGGATAGAACTAGAGACAATTCTTCTAAGTGAAGTATTGTAAGAATAGAAAAACAAATATCACATGTACTCACTATAGATTGGAACTAATTGATGAACATTTGTTCATCAATTACTCCCATATGGCAGTAAAACTCAAAGGAAGTCAAACAGGTGAGGGGGATGGGTAAATTCACAAGCAGTAGGTACAATGAACATTATCTGAATAATGGGAATATTCATAACTTTGAGAGTTTTTTCTTGAGCATGCAAAGTTCCTCTGCATGTCCACCTGAAAGCTCAATACAAGAGGCAGCAATTATAGAGGCTTCACTGTAATTTCACTTAATCCACCCAAGAGTTATTCAATACCTGCTATAGATTAGGCACAATTCTAGGTATTTGCCAAAAGAAATAGAGAAAACTAACAATGCCCTGGCCTTTTAGGAAGATTAAATTTGAATGTAGATGACCAATAATACACAAATAAAAATATAAACGTATACATCACTAAATATATCCATACATCATATATAAAGTATCAGCCAGGAAATGATCACAGATGGGAAGAAACACAAACGAATGTGAGGGGAGAATGTGTGTGGAATCCTAGGGCATTACAATTTGCAGAAGTGGGAAGGAAAAGAGAAGAAAGAAGAGAAGAGTAAGAAGTAGCCATTAAGGGAGGAGAAAATTGAGAGTGTATGTCATTCCCAAGAGGTAGTGGTAAGTGCCATATTAAATAGAATTCTCAAGGAAGACTCTTCTGAGTGACTCATGTCAATACCTGGGGTAAGGGGAATCCAGACATGAAACATAAAATGCAGAGACTGTAAGGTAGGAAGCTTCTTGTCAAGTTAAAGAATGTCCAAGGAGGCCAGTTGGACTGGAACAGAAGGTTCAAGGGGGAAGATCAGTAGGAAATGAGGTAGGTTATAGGTAGTGGCCAGGACCTGTGTCTTAAAAGCCATGGTACTAAAAGTCATGAAAAAAAATCAAATTTTGTTCAAAGAGAGATTAGAGGCCATTTTTAGGGTTTAAAGCAATGAAATGGCATAATCAAACTTACAATTTTTAAAGTTTCCCCTGGCTGCTTTATGGGAAATAGACTCTAAATTTGCAAGAATAGAGGCAGAGTAACCGGTTCATATGCCTTGCTCTAAACTAGATAAGAAATGGTGTTGGCTTAGATTACAGTGTTATCACTGGAGGAGATGAGAGGTGGTCGAATTAGAAAAATACAATGAAATTGAAGAACAAATTCACTGAGTAATTGAATCCAGGACCTAAAATAAAGAAGGGGTCAAAAGTGACTCCAGGGTCTTGCTTGAGTTGGATTGATTGCAGTGTGACATTTATTGAGATTAGGGCCTCTAGAAGAACAGAAGTTTGGGGTGAGGGTGGTAATCAAGAGTTTCTTCAGCATATTTGTTTAATATGAGCTATTTGTCACACATTCCAGAAAAACATGTTCAGTAAGTAATTGACTATAGAAGCCTGGAGGTCAGAAAAGACATGGAGGCTGATGACACAAACTTAAATGTCAGTAATACACCTACGGAATTCAAAGCCGTGAAGTTAATGGAGATTACAAGGGGAGTAAGTATAGATAAGAAAGAGATACCGAAGGACTGAATTCTAGGGCATTCCAACTTATGGAAATGGTAAGGAAAAGAGAAGAAAGCAGAGGAGACTAAGAAGTAGCCATTAAGGGAAGAGAAAATTGAGAGCGTGTGTTGTGTGTTGTTCCCAAGAGGGTAGTGAAAAATTTATAGGAAAAGGCAAACGGTCAATTAGGTCAAATGTTTGTAGTAAACCGAGCAAGACAAGAATGGAAGCATTTCCATTGGATTAGGCAATGTGCAGGTTCTTAATGAGAAATTTTAGGGAAGCAATGGGGAGAAAAGCCTACTTGCTGCTGCTGTAGGAGGGTAGAAAATGGTGGCAGTAAGGATAGCTACTTCTGAGGAACTGTATTATAGAGAGAACACAGTATTGTGATAGTAGCTGAATGTTTATGTGGATTTTCTGAATTTTTTTTTTTTAAGAAAGAAGAAACTAATACATACTAATTAGATGATACAGAACAGAGAGAAAAGTAGATGGTGTGGGAGACGTAGAGTATAATTAAAAGAAAAAAAAAAAGATGGGAAGACCAATGGCTTTGAGGTTGCCAAAAAGTGGAAGGAATTATTAAAAATACTAAAAAAAATTAAAATATTAAAAAGACCTATGTTTCAAAATATACTAAGCAGTCATAGGAGGAATATACGGTCAACCCCTTCACTCCACACAATCATCACTAAATTGGGAGTTAATGTTATGTTTGTACCCTCTTTTTCTACCTGCCTTCCTACTATTTCCTATTGTGGGAATTATCTCATTGAGGAAACGGGTTGAACTGGGTGATGAGCTAGGAGGGGGTTGACAAAGATAGTAATTACTTGGTTTTGCAGGTTTGATCACTGAGCTTGGCTTAAGATAATGCACTGCCTTGCCAGGCTGATGTTTTGCTTCATGACTAGAACTCTGTAAGAGAGACCAGCTTCCTTCTACTACAAAGATGAGAACTGCTGATGGAGATTTCCGAAACTGCTAATGAGAGCTGCTGATACTGGATGAGAACTGCTAATGGAGATTCCAAAAACTGGAACACCCTAAACTTTTGTGTCATGGAAACTGTAAAAAAAAAAAAAAAAAAAAAAAAAAATAGTATTATTTGGGCAAGTATTAACACAAATAATGAAAAATACAATAAATATTTTATTAAATCCCGAAAAAAAAAAAAAAA
>CAUYPK010034866.1:0-11252 GCA_963574355.1 Loris lydekkerianus | reverse complement strand
TTGACCTTATTTGCTATGCAGATTCTGAATTCGATTTCTGACATCTCAGCTATTTGTTTGTGCATGGGATCTTGTGCTGTGTCTGCCCCATTGTTCCTTGGGGGAGTTGATCTACTCTGATTATTCATATTGCCAGAGTTTATCCCTTGATTTTTGTCTCATGATTGTTTTTCACTGTTGCCTCTGGCTGTCCTCAGAGTTGGGGTGGTGTCTCTCTGAGATTAGACCCCACGGGAAATCACTCTATTGTTGCTGCATCTTTGTAGACAGTGACCCTGTGTAGCTCTTTAGGGGCTGCCCCAGCCAGGGAGTTCTTATTGTGGGAGCAGCTCTGGAGTGTGACAGCCCCAGATCCAGCAACAGAGTGGGGGGTGGTGCACACAGTTCTGGGAGTGCCTGGCACCCACTGACTTTGGCACAGAGGGCCCAAGGCTTCAGCAGTCTCTGGCTAGGAGAAGGGCTCCACACAGAGGCACAGAGTGCTCCAGAGGGCACACAGCTACCAGAGTCCCTCGCCAGATGAGCAGGCAGTGTGGAGGCAGGGAGGGTACAGGAAGGAGGATGCAGGGTTGTGCAGCTCCCAGAGTTTCTGGTCAGGGCATGGGGAGGCCCTTCAGGTGGGGCAGCATGTCCCAGTGCATCTCTTACTGGGGTCCGGGTGGGTGCAGGTCCTACGGAGGTCCAGGCGGGTGCCGATCGTGGGTCCCTGCGCAGCTCTTCTGGAGGTCCAGGCAGGTGCCGATCACGGGTTCAGGGCTATGGCTGACAGATTTTAAAGCTGGAGCTGGAGAGCAAAATCTGTGTGCACTAATTTCCTTGTTTTGTATAGTAGAAAATTGGTAGTTTTGTCTGATGATGATACTTCTAGAAATTGAGATTTAAGTGCTTTCTTTCTGAGCATGAATCTAAGCACTAGGGAAATCTAGTAATATTACTAATCAAACCCAGGAATTAAAGGGGACAGGAAGAAAGTCATAATGCCCTAAATTTTTTATCTTTTCTACAAATAGTTAACAGACACTATCTACAGTTGAGAAATGAAGAATTTACATATATTATCCTGTTATTTGTATTTTTGTGCCGACCAGGTAACTAAAAAAAAGAGAAATTATTAACCACAGGTATGAAACTGGAGCATCAGAGATACTATGTATTGCATGTCTTTATTTGCTGTTTGGCTTTGTAAACACGGGCATGTATCCTTTATGCCGTGTGTGTGTGTGTGTGTGTGTGTGTGTGTGTGTGTGTGTGTGGTGTCTACTTAGTAGCATCAGAGCAGTGCTTTTGGACATTGAACTTAAGTGCATCCACAGTTCTTGCTAGTGTCCACAAAGTGGCATTAGGGTCCCTGACAGGTGCCAGCCCTGGAGCAGACCAGCTGGGAGAGTGGCCCCTTCTGTCTCTTTGGGCCTTAACAGGGAGCTGAGCCAAAGGCAGGCAGCAGCTGAAAGCCAATGGCTTTCCCAGCACCTGCAGCTGTCATTCTGCACACAATCACAGAGCCGGCAGCCCTAGATGGCATCACCACAGAGAAAACGTCCTGATGAAGGAGGTGCACAGAGAAGGCAGGCCTGGGACAGCCTGTGTTCCAAGGGCAGCAACTGTGAGAAAGCAAAGGAAGTATCCCTAAGAGAAAAGACAGAACCGAAGGAGCAAGAAGCACCTGCATCACAATGTGGGTGCTGGAGCTCCCAGTTCTCCAGCCCTAACCATGCCAGCTTCGTGACCTTAGGCAAGCTGCCAAGCCCAGGGGAGCTGAGCATGTTTGCCTGGAGTTGGAAACAATTTTTGTGAAGGGTAAACTTCCTAGACACGTTTCTCAGTTTGGCAGTTCCCTACAGAGTCGGACATACACTTACTACACAACCCAGCAGTTCTGCCCTAGGTATTTTACTCAAGTGAAATGAAAATGGAGATTTACACGAAAACCTACAAATGTATTTTCTTTTAGCAGTTTTGTTTATAGTTGCCCCAAACTGGAAACCAGCCAAGTATCCCTGACCAGGGAAATGGATAACAAAATGGACAAATTCCATACAATGGAATCCTATTCAGCAATACAAAAGAAAGAGCTCCTGATACACAAGCAACATGGATAAATCTCAAATGTATCACACTGAAAGACTAAAAGCTGCGGGGTTCTACTTCATGGCAGCCTTGTGAGGCAGAGCCACAGGGACAGTAAACACGCTGGTGGCTGCCAGAGACTTGGGCGGGAGAAGAGATTGAAAACCGAGGGACACAGAAGTCGTCTTGGGGGTGAGGGAATGTTCTGTCTTGACTGTGGTGGTGATTATTTGTCAAAACTCATAGACCATGAACCAAAAATAATGTAAACTTAAAATGGTGTGGAGGGAGCTGTTTTTCAGTCAAGTTTATTCCTGCTTGGGAGCCTGTGCCCTTGCTGCGCTCCCTGCCAGAACATTCCTCCCCCAGAGCTCTGTAGGCTCATCCCTGAAGCATTTAAGCTTCTGCTCAGAGGCCCCTTCCAGAGAGAGCCTGCACCATCCTGCCTGCATCCCCTGCCCCAGTCACACACCGGCCCTCACTCTTGTGTCCCTTAACCCTGCTCTTAGCGTCTTTGTAGAATTTGTTGCTGCATGACCTCATACATAGTACACAGGTGTATCTTTGTCCACATCTGACCCATGCCAAGGTGCTTCACAGGACTGCATCTGCCTCGCCCTCTAATAGTCCCCTCAATACTCGCTGGCACACAGCAGGCTGGCATGGAGTGTTTTATGAGTGTGAATGGATAAAATGCTTCCCATCGTTGAGGGAATGACCTCCTTGACCCTTAGCTATGGATATCACTGTATGTCATTATATTTATCACTATGGTGCTATTAAGGGGTCCAGTCCATCTCCTTTACTGAATGACAGATGACACTGAGGGCGATGAAAATAAGGTCTCTTCCTTTCCAAATAAAGGACCACACACTCTGCAAAGGCTCAGTCAGAGGCAGGTCCTATTTTTCTGGCCACCCAGCCATAGAACACTCGCTGCAAAACCCCAGGAACAATGTGGGGTGGTTCAATGCAGACCACCATGCTGTCCTGGGCCAGCCCACCACCACCATGCCCTGCTGTGATGAGTTTCCTCTCCTGGGTGCCAGGAATTCAGCCATGTAGAAAGGGGAGCAGAGGTATTTCGGGGGGGGGGGGGGACAATTAGACCTCCTGGCTCTTTGCAATCAGCTCTTGCCTTGACCACACCAAAAGAGCCTCAGAGCTCTTTCTCTCTGTCCTCAACTTCTATGCACCAATTCTCCCACCTGCTACACACCACCCATAGCAAGTGAGAGCAATAATCTGAAAAGGTGGGAACAGGCTCACTGAAAATCCTTTGGGTCACAGACTGCTAATATCTGTAAAGGAAACTGGGCTGCAGGAGTCTGACACCATGCCAGACTGGCCACAGGATGAGCTAGGAACTCATGCACAGATGATTTGTGTGGACACAGGGACACTTAAGGCCAGTCCCAAGTATTTATAATACCCAGGTGTCTATTTCTTTAAAAATTATCCCAGTTGGCTCGGCACCTGTAGCTCAGAGGCTAGGGCACCAGCCACATTCACTGGAGCTGGCAGGTTTGAACTCAGCCCAGGCCTGCCAAACAACAATGACAACTGCAACCAAAAAATAGCCAGGTGTTGTGGCAGGTACCTGTAGTGGGAGGTGAGGAGGGACGCTGAGGCAAGAGAATCGCTTAAGCCCAAGAGTTTGAGGTTGCTGTGAGCTGTGATGCCATGGCACTTTACCAAGGGCAACATAGTGAGACTCTGTCTCAAAATATATATATATTACCCCTGTTTATTTTTTGTGGTTAATGTTAAGATCAGCAAGTTAAATAAAGTCGTATATTTTGAAAAATTATGCAGAGAAAATGAATAGTTATAACTCTAGGGTGGCCTAAGTGAAAGTACTGCCTCTTCTCCTAAAATATTTTAAGGTAAAATAAAAACCTCATGACTCACATAAAGCCATGACTGGCACATTTTCAGAAGGTTACCCATGAACACTGCGTCTGCTAAACCTGTTCCTGGCTTATCGTCCTCTCTCATCTTCGTACTCGGGTTTTCTTGCTTCTTCTCTTTCCTCTCACTTGAAGCTCTCCTGCCCCCCATTCTTCTTCTATCTCCCTTGTCCTTCTTTGCTCCCCTCCCCCTTACCCTCTGACCTTCCTGCCTCCTCTGTGAACCCTACCTTCCCCTCACTGTGGGGCTCTGCAGCCTACTTGCTCCCTGAGTCTCCCTGCTTGTCCTGACACACTCCTTCAAGAGCTCTTCTCTCATTCCTCTCAGACCTCAGCCGACCCATCAACTCCCACTGCCCAGCTGGCTCCTGTGAATGGAGGCCCTGGCTCCACTTTCATAGTTCAGAGCATCTAGAAAGCAGAGCCTGAGGCAAGGGTCATGCACCACCACTCTATCTGGAAGTGCTGACCAGGAAGTGAGGTGAGAGAAGTGAAGCAGGAAAGATGTGGGAGCAACACGATTGGCACCAGTCGCACAGCCAGGGAGTCACAGCAAATGTGAGACACCTCAGGGGTGTAGCAGCTACATTTGCTCAGTCTTGGGACTTCTCCAGAAGAAAATTTCCCCTCAGAGCATCCCACAGGGAGGAAAAAGGAAGGGAATTCCTCACTTGGTTCCCTCCCTTCTTCCCTGTTGTGAATTGAAGTGTGTCCCCCTAAAATTCTATGTTGAAGTCCTAGCTCCCAGTACCTCAGGATGTGACCTTGTTTGGAAATAGGGTCTTTATAAAGGCGATTAAGTTAAGATGAGGTCATTAGCATGGGTCCTAATCCAATATGGTGGGTGTCCTAAAAAAAAAAAAGGAAAATTTGGACACAGATGTGGATAGAAAGAGGACAATGTTAAGAGACAGAACACCAGGCTCAGTGCCTATAGCTCAGCAGCTAGGGCGCCAGCCACAAACCCCAGAGCTGGGTCTGAACCCAGCCCAGGGCCTGCCAAACAACAGTGACACTAACGACAACTGCAACCAAAAAATAGCCAGGTATCATGGTGTATTCCCATGCCTGTAGTCCCAGCTACTTGGGAGGCTGAGGCAAGAGAATTGCTTAAGCCCAAGAGTTTGAGCTGTGATGCCACCGCACTCTACCGAGGGTGACATAGTGAGACTCTGTCTCAAAAAAAAAAAAGAAAGAAAGAAAGAAAGAAAGAAAGAAAGAAAGAAAGAAAGAAAGAAAGAAAAAGGAAAGAAAGAAAGAAAGAAAATTAAAAAAGAGAGACAGAACACCAGGAGAAAGACTTGTGGAGATGAAGGCCAAAAGTGGCATGATGCATTTACAAGATAAAAACTGCCAGAAAACCACCAAATGCTGGGGGAGGCCTGGGACTGAGGGCCTCACAGCCCTCAGAAGGAGCAACTCTGCTGATATCTTGATTTTAAACTTCTGGCTTCCAGAACCATGAGGCAATAAATTTCTGTTATTTTAAGCCACTCAATTTTTGGTACTCTGAGATGGCAGCTTTAGGAAATTAATGCCTTCCCTTTCCCATTGGACTAAGGTTCTCAATGGTTAAGTCCCATAGGTGGGTGCTAATTTTACCACATCTTGGGGCATGTCCACGGTAGGTCAGGAAGCAAGACGTCATTTCTGCCCTGTGACAGTTTATCAGATTCCAAAAGCCGAGTGATCACTGGCGCAGATTGAAGGCAGTCCAAGGACCCTGAGAAAGTGCTCGAGGCTGGGTACACACACCCTCGACAGTGGCCACCTGCCATTCCCACCTATTCCTCCATCCATCACATTTGCCAAGGCTCGGCAGTTCACAGGAGGCAGGTCTGAGGCAGAGGGGAGGTGGCTCTCCTGCAGCCTTTGATGACAAGCTTGTAAGACAACTACAACTCAGACTTTACCTTGCAAACGCGAACAATGTAACCTAGTTGTATGTAGCCTCTTATTAATCCAAGACAAGTTTTATAAAAAGAACAGAAAGAGCGGGATATAAGAACCCCACATAACCAGTTTCACTGAAGGAAACCCAGAGGGGGTAAATGACAACTAAGTCCTCGGCCAGAGGGCACCTGTGTCTGATGCCCTCCACAGAGGCCCTGTGTGCTCTCCTCCCAGCCAAGCGAAGTGGTGAGAACAGTAGATGAGACAACGGCCTTCCGTTTTTTTCACTTGTTTTGTCAGCCCTGAGGTTGGAAAGGGTGGAAAGGGGAAGTGGTCATAAAACATTAGGGTTTCCTTAAAGCAGAGGCAAACAGCAGTTTCTTTAACACAGCCCAAGTCTTGTTATTTTCATCCATAGCATCAGCATGTTGGCTTAAGATCTCATCGCAAGAAAGGTCACCAAAGTGTCAACACAAATCACAGATGCAGCACCACAGCATGGGGTGCCCCCAGCACCCAGTCATAACCACTTGGTAGACCACAGCCCACTGTACAAAGGCACCCATGCTGGAAGTGCAGGGAGCCTCTGCATGCTCTGGCTACCACTTGATGGGGCACACTCAAAATCTGGGCAAAGGCTTACTCACTCCAGGGGACAAGGACCATCCAGAAAACTTTAGGCATTTTCTAGGAGCTGTCTGGACACCTTTGAAAACCCCCAAACTCACATAAAGGGAAGCTTTGGGGCAGGCTTCCTCCTGTCCCTAGAATCACACTCCCACTTACAGCCAGGTGTTTCCTGGGAATATCCTCAAGCTGGAAGACAGCAGCTTTGCTGTCTTCCACCTGCTGGGAGAATGGGGACTGAAGATCCCATTCTTGGCAAAGGAAAGCTCTCAGAAAAAGAGGAAAACTAAAAAGTAAGCTGAGTGTGTTGGAACAAAGAAAAGTCAGCTGGTTTACATTTAAGCTCGCCATTGCTAGCAAGCTTCTTGCCTTTTCTGAAATTCTAGCCTGTTGAGGATACAGCTTACCAACACCCTGCTGGGTCTGTGAGCACTCTGAGGAGGTTAATGGTCATAGAAGAGACTATGACAATGTCCCAGGACAGTGGTTCTCAACCTTCCTAATGCCGTGACCCTTTAATACAGTTCCTCATGTTGTGGTGACCCCCAACCATAAAATTATTTGTGTTGCTACTTCATAACTGTAATTTTGTTATTGTTATGAATCATAATGTAAATATCTGATATGCAGGATTTATTTTCATTGGTACAATGGGGTCATGACCCACAGGTTGAGAACTGCTGTCCTAGGAAAAGATACGTCTTCCAGGGTGTTTCTTGCTCATTAAACAGGCAAAGCAGATGCCCATTGTGGAGATTTGCATTTGCCTGGGGCAGAGACCAAGGGAATAGCTCGAACCCTGAGATATGGGCAGGAGGGCTTATATCCCTTATTGCAGAGGAAAATCCTCTGTGGTGGTGATGGGAGGAAAATGCCTCCCTCCCACTGATTCCTCAGAGGAGATTAACACTGGTGGTGTTTTACTCCACAGAGAACTAGTGGAGTGTAACACCTCCCTAGAAATCTGTGTGTGTGACCTCAACCAAGAGGCTCTCCAAATACAAGGCTCACATTTCAGATTTCTGAAAGCTACCCTTAAGATTAACAATAACAATAGGCGCTGATACAATCAATCTGAGAAACTGCTGGCGTCTTTGTTCCCTCCCTCATCTTATTCTCTGGGCAAATAGACTCCAATAAAAGCAGTGTGGAGCAAACACGTGGTGCCATTGCCATAATCCCACACATGGGCAATGGACCCCTGAGCTCCCAATTTTAATTCTACTCCATTCTATGTCTCATTCTTTCTTTACTGTCACTTCTAACTCTATATTTCTTCAGTAAATTGCCACCAATTTCCACAGGTCTCAACAGACCCTGCTCTCAGGGTGGGACCCCGACAGCACCCAACTCTTCCTCCAATTTGAAGGCCATTTTTCATACAGGTACAGACACACACAAGTGCACACCACACACACTTGTGAAGATCAGTAGAGAACCTCTAAGCTGTGCTGTCAGGATGGCTGGGCAGTCTGCGAGGCTCACTTGTTAACTAAGCAACTTAGGACACACGCCAGCCTCACAGAACACATGATTCAAATTTTGTATTTGCAAATTTATGAATGGCTGTATGCTATAGAAATTTAGGTCATTCACAAATAGTTAAATCAACTGATTACAGAATTCTACAGGTCATCATCATCCCTCCTCAGCAGCCTGTGCCAGAATCTACTCCCATTACCTCACAAGCTTTGCCATACAAGTTACAGGCCCTCCTTAAAAAGTTGTTTGCAGCACTGTGGAGGCACCAAACAGCTCTGGATATTCATAAATGTTCTTTTGAGCCAAGGGTTGGGGAGATGCTGAGGCAAGGAATTGCCACGTGATTAGTTGTTGTTGGCGTCCTAAATTTTGTAAATCCAAAAAGTCTACATAACCCATGTCATTTAACAACATTTTATAGCACCATCTCCCTCTTGTGAAGTTCCATGATAACCACACAGACCACTGTGGGTCTGGTCCATCTTACCCACAGGTAAGGAAATCTAGCTCACCTTTGCCAAAGTCCCCTGGCCTTAGCTGGGCACCTCCCTGCACTGTGCCACTCAATACTGTAATCATCCTCCCATTCTTGAAAGAAGGGGAACAAAGCTCAGAAGCTTGTCCAAGCTCACTCTGGTAGGAAGTGGAAGAGCTGGGCATCTGTCTACACCCTCTGTTCTCAGAGTCGTTCTGTGGTCACAGTTGGGACCCACAACCTGTGCCTCATCCCAGGCCATACAAACCCCCTCCAATCTTTTTGGGGCATCAGACACCCCTGCGTCTCCACAGGCACCCTCCCTGCCCCCAAATGGAATGCTGAAAATTGTGCTCAATTGCTCTGCTGTGCTGCACATGGGCCCCAAACTCAGAATCCCTGAAGAAGTCTAAATACTTTATGGAGAAAAGGTGACAGTGTCACTTGATTCCAAGAAACCCTTGCCAAGTCCACAAGGGTCACACACTATCTCCATTGGAGACTGCAGTGCAATCTGGTCATTTGCAAGCAGGAAACCAAACATGGAGAGGATGACCAAGCCACCCAGCACTTCCTGCAACACACAGGTCCCAACCATGCAGAATGGAGATCATGTGGCCAGAAACTGATTCCAAGGAAAGGCCTCAATGCATTGCTGAGAAGGGCTGTGCAGAAACCATCTGTGTCTGATTTCTTCCAGATTCTGGACAGCCTGGACCTCTGAGGCCTCACAGTCCTCTTAATTTATTAGGCTGACTTCTTCATTTAATAAGAACTCTTTGGTTCTGCTCCCATTCTCCAGGTCTGCAGGAACCACGGCAGTTTGCTTTGTTTTCAATGTTGCCTTTTTTTTTTTTTTTTTTTTTTTTAAGTACAGATTCTTCTTCTCTCAGAAGCCCATAAATCTCTTTTTTCTCAACAGGACCTTGGTCATGGTAATACTTGTAATGAACCTTTTAACTGCACTTTCCCCATGACCTTCCTAATCTTATTATATTTGTTTGAAACAACTCACACTGTCACCACCCGTCTTCTTGGCCTCTGTGGATTTCTCCTGTGGTTGTTGGGCTTCACCTTGTGAAGGGTCTGTGGGTGTCGCACCTGCTGTTCGCACTGTTGTTTGCACTTGCTGTTCACATCCGCTGCTCTGTAAAGCTGCAGCTCTGACTCCTGCTTCCCCAGCAGTGCATACTGTGACACTGTAAGTACAGACTCCTTCGGTTCTTTCCAGTGACGAAGGTGCCATTCTTCCCCCATCTGTCCTAAATTTGAAGCACACCTGCTCTTTTCTCTGGAATGGTGATTCTTAAACTCTAGGCTGCATCAGTATTACCTGGAAACCCTGTTGGACCACAGATTTCCAAGACTCACCTCCTGAAGAGAAAAGAGAGGAGGAGAGAGGAGAACAGAAATGACAGGAGTTTATCAGATGCTGTAGGGTCTGGGTGTAATATATACTTAGTATCTGTAAGTCAAAAACAATCCTATTATCTTTTTGGTGAGAGTTCCCACAGCTTTTGCTTGATTACTTCCAGGGCAGGAGAAACCCACTGCTTCCCAAGAAGGTACCATCAACCCAGGGGAGCAGAGAAGAGTTACACCCCATATTGAAGGCAGAGGTGACAGCCACAAAGTCAGAGTCATCTCTGCGGACAATCTTCAAAACTCCTCTCCCAGGTGATCATTTAGCTCTTAGGGGTTATATCCTCCCATTTAGTTAATTTGAGAGGTTATGTCCCCAGTGTTTTGGGTTAATCTTTTACATATTTTTTTTCCTTTCTTTTTTTAAATTAATGTTAAATCATAGCTGTGTACATTAATGCGATCATGGGGCACCATGCAAGACCGTTTGACACATTTTCATTACACTGGTTAACATAGCCTTCCTGGCATTTTCTTAGTTATTGTATTAGGACAATTATATTCTAACATTTACTAAGTTTCACATGTACCCTTGTAACATGCACTGCAGGTGTAATCCCACCAATCACCCTCCCTCTGCCCATCCTCCCTCCTCCCTCCCCTCCATCTCCCCCTTCCCCATATTCTTAGGTTATAACTGGGTTATAGCTTTCCTAGAAAGTCATAAATTAGTTTCATAGTAGGGCTGAGTACATTGGATACTTTTTCTTCCATTCTTGAAATACTTTACTAAGAAGAATATGTTCCAGCTCCATCCATGTAAACATGAAAGAGGCAAAGTCTCCATCTTTCTTTAAGGCTGCATAATATTCATGGTGTACATATACCACAATTTATTAATCCATTCGTGGATCGATGGGCACTTGGGCTTTTCCCATGACTTAGCAATTATGAATTGGGCTGCAATAAACATTCTGGTACAAATATCTTTGTTATGAAGTGATTTTTGGTCGTCTGGGTATATGTCTAGTAGAGGAGTTATAGGATTGAATGGCAGATCTATTTTTAAGTCTCTAAGTGTTCTTCAAACATCTTTCCAAAAGGAATGTATTAATTTGTATTCCCACCAGCAGTGTAGAAATGTTCCCTTTTCTCCACATCCACGCCAACATTTCCGGTCTTGGGATTTTGTGATATGGGCTAATCTTACTGGAGTTAGATGGTATCTCAAGGTAGTTTTGATTTGTATTTCTCTGACGATTAAAGATGATGAGCTTTTTTCCATATGTCTGTAGGCCATGCACCTGTCTTCTTCAGAGAAGTTCTTATACATATTTTTATCTGGCTTAAAAGCTTATATACTAGATATAAAATTAAAGCAATTACTCAGCTCTGCAACTTCATATAATCAAGATTCCTTGCGTAAGTAAAGGGTC
>CAUYPK010034865.1:0-42507 GCA_963574355.1 Loris lydekkerianus | reverse complement strand
CTTTTACCTTGTTGGTTAATTTTACTTCTAAATATTTTATTCCTTTTTGATTCTATTGGAAATGGAATTCAATTCTTAGTTTCCCTTTCACATATTTCTTTGTTACTGTATGGAAATGCAAATGATTTGTTTCTTTTGAAGTTGTTAAAATTTATAAATATTTAATGGACAAATAAAAATTGAATATATTCAAGGTGTACAACATGATAATTTGACACATGTATATGTTATATAATGATTGCCACAATCAAATTCTTTAGTAACTCATCTATCACCACTCAAGTTGTACATTGGGTATCCAGAATTCACTCATTTTATAACTTTATCCTTTTACCATTATCCTACAATTTCTCCTAACTCCCTGACAACCACCATTCTACTCTCTGCTTTTATGCACCTGTTTTTCACAGATTCCACATCAAAGTGAGGTTATGTGGCATTTGTCTTTCTGTGTTTCCCTTATCATAATGTCCTGTAGGTTTATCCACATTGTTATAAATGGCAGAATATTCTTCTTTTTATGGCTAAATAACATTCCATTGTATATATACCACAATTTCTTTATCCAGTCATTCATCAATGGACACTTGGGTTTTTTTCCATAGCTTGACTATTGGGAATAATGCTTTCAATGAACATGGTGGTGTAGATAAATGTATCTCTTAGAGATAATGATTTCATTTTCTTTGAATTTATACCCAGAAGTGGAATTGCTGACATGATAGTTTTAGTTTTCAGTTTTTGAGAAACTTCCATAATGTTTTTCATGTCTGTATCAATTTATATTCCCACCAACAATCGGTTCCATTTCACTACCCTCACCACTTGTTATCTTTTGTCTTTTCAATAATAGTCAATCTAATAGATGTAAGGTGGTATCTCATTGTGTTTTCAATTGTATTTCCCTGATGTTTAGGGATAGTGAACACTTTTTCATATACTTATAGGCCATTTCTGTATTTTCTTTAGGAATATCTCTATTCAAATCTTTGCCACTTTTAAAATCAGGTTTTATGTTTTTGGTATTATGTTCTTTTTATTTTTTGCTATTGCATTGTATGTGTTCATATATATTGTGGACATCAACCCCTTATCATACATACAATTTATTAATATTTTCTCCCATTCTATAGGTTGACTTTTCATTTGGTTGATTTTTTTCATTTGCTATGCAGAGGAATTTTTCCTTTGATGTAGTCTCATTTGTTTCTTTTTTGTTGCCTGTGATTTCATTATCTCCAAAAGATGACTGTGAACACCATTGTTATGGAGCTTTTCCTTGTGTTTCCTTCTAGTAGTTTTACAGTTTCAGGTCTTTTTTTCAATACTATTTTTTGAAAAGGATTTTCTTTTTCCATTGTGTATTACTGGCATCCTTGTCAAACATTAGTTGACTACATATACGTGGGTTCATTGCTGGACTCCATTTTATCTTTTTGGATTTATAGTAAAATAGATTGTTTTCCTGACTTCACTTTTCAATAGTTATTTTAGTAGAGAAATGCTACTCAGTTTTGCATGCTGATTTTGTAGCCTTCGATTTTACTAAATTTGTTCATTAGTTCTAAAAGGTTTTTGATAATGTCTTTAAGGTTATCTATATATAAGATTATGTCATCTGCAAACGGAGATAATATTACTACTACTCCCTTTCCCATTTAGATGCCTTTTATTTCTTTTTCTTGCCTACTTGCTTGGGCTTAGGATGTCCAGTCCTATGTTAAATAGAAGGAGTGAAAATGGACATTGTTATCTTGTTTTTGATCTTAGAGGAAACACTTTCAACTTTTCACCATTGAATATGATGTTAGCTATGGTATTGTTGTATATGGCCTTTATTGTACTGAGGTATATTCCTTCTATACCTAATTTGTTGAAAGTTTTTATCATGAAAGAATGTTGAAGTTTGTCAAATGCTTTTTCTGTGTCTACTGAGATGATCATATGGTTTCTGTCACCCATTCTGCTAATGTGGTTTATCACATTTATTGATCTATGTATGTTCAACCATCCCTGCAATTGATGATGGTGGATGGTCCTTTTAATGTACTACTGAATTCAATTTTCTAATATTTTTGCATCTATGTTCATGAAGGATATTGGCCTGTACTTTTAGCATCCTTCTATAGCTTTGGTATCAGGGTAATGCAGGCCTCACAAAATGAGTATGGAAGTGCTTTCTCCACTTCATTTTTTTTCTTAACTTTGTAAGAAATTTTCAAACTGACTTCCAAAATGAATGTACCATTTGTATACTCACAAGTAATGAATAAGTGAGTTTTCCTGTTGGGGCATTGCCTTAACAGCATTTGATATTTATTGGCAGGTTTGGAGACAGTTAGCTCTTCTTATGGGTAATTCAGTGGCATCTAATCATTGTTTTAATTTTGGGATTCTTTAATGGCAAATGATTTTGAATATCTTTTCTTATGTCTGTTTGGCACATGTTTAGCTTCTTTCGTGTGAGTTGTCATTCTTATCTTTTGTCCTTTTTAAATTGGATTATTTTCTTGTTGCTGAGTTTTAAGAATTTCTCTGTATATTTAAGATCAAAATTCTTATATATGTGTTTTACAGATAGTTTTGTCCTAGACTATGTCTTACCTTTTTATCCTCTTAACCGTTTTTTCACAAAACAGTTGTTTTTAATTTTAGTAAAGTCATACTTATCAATTTTTTCTTTCATGAATCAGTATTCTTTTGTTTTGCTTCTAAGAAACCATCATTAAATCTAAGGTCGCCTAGATTTTGTCCCACATTTTTCTAGAAGTTTTATAGTTTTGCATTTTATATTTAAAATTATGACTCATTTGTTGCAATGACTATCTTTTCTCCATTGAGTTGCCCTTGCTCCTTTGTTGAAAATTATTGACTCTAGTTCTGTGAGTCTATTTTTCAGCTGTGTTTTCTGTTACAATGTTCTGTGTGCCTATTCTTTCACCAATGCCATAATTAACGTAGCTTTCCAGTAAGCCTTGATGTTGAGCAATATGAATCTACTTTGTTCTTTTTCTTCAGCATTGTTTTGGCTATTTTAGATCTTTTGCCTTCTCATATAAACTTTAGAATGTTTGTTGGTGTCTATAAAATCTCTCTTCTACTCTTGTGATTATATTAAGCTCACCCTGATGATACTGGATTCTCTCTCTATTTTTAAGGTTAGCTGATTAGTAACCTTAGTGCCATGTGCAAAGTCTCTTTTGTGAATTCAAGTAATATATTTACATTATAATAAGTTCTTATACACTGTTGGCTTATTTTGGACTTTTTATTCTCAAGTTCCTTATATTAATTTTCAATTATTTTCGATGCTTCTCTCACATTATTTAAATATTATGGTTTTATAATTCTTTCATAAATATAAATATTATTTCTCATTCTTGACTACTTTCCTGTGATATGTCTGAGACAAACTTTGAAAATTATTTTGTTAATTCAAAAATATCCCACAGAACAAAATATCCACCAAATTTTGTTTTAAATATGGAGGAAAGCATAGGTTTGGAACAGTATTAACTTTTGCCTTCCAGTAATACAATATGTATTTCAATTTATTTAAGTCCTTTTTCCTCTCTATTGAGTAGTATAATTTTTTTCACACAGAACAAACCCATTTCTGATTAAGTAAATTTCTATTTACTTTATATATCCTATTGCTCATCTGAATAGGTTCTTTTTGAGTAATTTTTAACAAGCAATTGTTGGATTATAAGAAAGTGATGGGTTTTATTTTCTTATTTTGCAACTTGCCACTGTACTGAATTATCTGGTTTTGCTTTTTAGAACTTCTTCTTTATAAATTATCTTAAAGTAAAAGTGATTTTGTTTTAATTTGGTATATAGTCTATTAATTTTAGAAGATAAATAGATTTATGTAATCACCACCACAACCCACATAGTGGAATAGTTCCATAATGCCCCAAAATTCTGTGGTGCTTTTTCTGAATTGTCTTTTATATTTCTGTTAATTCTCTTGCCTTTTTCCAAGATTATGCTAATAATGATCATATCTACAAAATTATACTTTTCTTCCAGGATTGCTTTAGTATTAATTATATACCCTTATTTTTGTTTTACACTGGGAAAAATATCTTAGATTTACAGTTGGCCCATTGTATCTGCAGGTTTTGTATCTTTTTTTTTTTTTTTTTTTTTTGAGACAGAGCCTCAAGCTGTTGCCCTGGGTAGAGTGCCTCCACCTCCCGGGCTCAAGCGATTCTCCTGCCTCTTCCTCCCAAATAGCTGGAATTGTAGGCGCCTGCCACAATGCCCGGCTATTTTTTGGTTGCAGCCATCATTGTTGTTTGGCAGGCTCATGCTGGATTCGAACCCACCAGCTCAGGTGTATATGGCTGGCGCCTTAGCCAGTTGAGCCACAGGCGCCAAGCCCAGGTTTTGTATCTTTACATTTGTATCAATTCATTCAACTTTACATGTATAACAATAGATCGAATGTATTTGGAAAAACCCAATAAAAATAACAATGCAACAATAAAAATAATTCTAGTATAAAAGAAATGTATTATAGCAATTGCTTATATAGCATTTGCATTATATTAAATAGTATAAGTAATCTAGAGATGATTTAAAGTATATATGAGGATGTGCTTAGGTTTGTCAACTTTATTAATGAGATTCAGGCAATATGAATAAATACTGAATTTATCTGGCAAAATTTGAGGATGGCCCTCGAGAGGACACAGACTCCCAAAAGATGGGGTAGTGCTCCAAAGTGGAGATGTTTGGGGGTCATTTACATAGGCAGGGTCTGGTAAAGCTTAACAGGATTTCAACATTTTTCATACAAGGTTAGTGCATAGTTAGGGTAAATTGATAGCTTAGGGGCAGTGTTTCCTTTTTTTTTTTTTTGAGACAGAGTCTCAGTTTGTTGCCCTCCGTAGAGTGCCTTGGCAGCATAGCTCACAGCAACTTCAAACACTTAGCTTCAAGGCATTCTCTTGCCTCTGCCTCCTGAGTAGCTGGGACTACAGGCACTTGCCACAATGCTGGGCTATTTTTAGAGGCGGGGGTCTCCCTCTGGCTCAGGCTGGTCTTGAACCTGTGAACTCATGTAATTTACCCACCTCAGCTGACAGTGTTTCCTTTTTGAGAAGAGTACAACTAACTTTCCACCATTTCCTTATAATGGTCTAAAGGGCCTTTTAAGGGATCCTTTAATCTCAGGCATCATCTAATCTGAGTCAGGAACAAAAAATTAAGGAAGAAGATTAATCTATAACAAAAGGTCAATAATTTAGAGGTCAAGCTCTATGACTCTGTCTCTGAAGTCAAACTTCCTCAGGACCTAACAACTTTTAGAAGCCCCAACTAGGTGGGCTATTCGTTTCTTTCACTGGTTATATGCAGATCCTATCCCATTTTAGATCAGGGACTTGAGCGTTCATAGATTTCAGTATCGTCTAGTATACTGGGACCAATCCCCTGCAGATAACGGTACTAAATCCTTGTAAGTGTTGTGTTTTCTTCTTGTGTGTGTGGGTTTTTTTTTTTTTTTTCTTTTCTGTATAGAAGAAAAAATATCTTAAAACCAAAGTGGTCTGGCAGTTTTTGTTTGTTTGTTTCAAAGATTGATAGAAATGTAGTCAGCCAGAGAAGATTTTCTTATACAAAAAGATAATTCTCTGTGGGGAATGTACTATATGTATCACAGTTATAAAGAGTTCAAATTTCTGAGGTATTTGGGTACTATATGTATCACAGTTATAAAGAGTTTAAATTTCTGAGGTATTTGGAGAGAAGGTTATATTTAGAGAGCAAGCCATATATGAATGATTGGCCTCCATGTAACTATGGCAAGATTCTCAGTTTATGGTTTTAGGCTATAAATCCATATGTAGTATCTCTGTCACGAATACTTCAAAAAATAATGATAATAATTATTATTTCTGCTATTATTTTGGCGATATTGTACTAGGTACTTTCTCTGTCCCAGACATTGGGCTCAACGTTTCATATCTATTTTTATAATTTAATTTTTATACCATTTCTCTAAGGAACCTGTGTTACTGGGAGAAAAGGGACTGGCCGCTTGTCACTGTTAGTCAATATCCAGAGAGAGGGATAGATTCACCAAATTTTATTTGTCAGAAGGCCAAGATTCTGGAGAACAGTGAGAGTATCCTCTCCAAGAGTGTTCTGTTCTCCCATTTTCAAAATTACAGTTTTATACATTTAAGTTCAAAGTGAGGACCATGTTAACCCTTATTTTAAACAGTAATGGGTAGAACCCATGACTCTTAGTGAACAATAATAAGTGTAACCCATGACCTAAAACAATATTCCAATTCAAAAATTAATCTCTAAATTAATCCACCTAAACTACTCAAGATAGGCATCTTTAGGATGGGAGCTAAATTTATAAAACAGTAAGAATTAGAGACAGGGGTGAAGGTCAGGCAGGACCTAAACTGACCAGACCAGGCTGTGTCATGTCTGCCTTAGCCTGACAGACCCCATCTTATTCTCACTGTATGTGCTTTCACCTGCCTAATATTTATCTCCACATCTCCCAGTTGTGTTGGCCTTTCCAACTTTTCTCTTCCTAGGCTTCACCTGTAAGTTGAGATAACTATCATTATACCTACTAGCCTGTGCTAATTTTTTAATAACTTGTCAGAAACTTGAATAGATTACTTTTCATTTAATACACAACACTCCAGTAACCAAGTGTTCGGTGTAGACAAATTGCCATAGCTGAAAATAATAATGTTCAAACTATAGAATTTTGAACACTGAGGCATAAAGATGAGAATATTTCTACATCTAAAGAAATAATTTTTTTGCTTCTTACATGTTCCTAAAATGGCTCTTTAAATGTCTTCCCCTAGGCTAAGCATAGTGGTGTCCTTTTTGTAATGAACACTGCTTTATCAAACACGTGTATTCTCACTTTAAATAGCAAAGGCACACTCCACAGTTCTTTTGCAACTTTGGAAAAGCTGGACAACAGTTTAATAACTCCCACTGCAAATAACATGTGGTGTCTAATCCCTGATCTCCTAAATGTCACTGCCTACTAAAGGCTTTTATACGAAGTCATCTTGCAGGCTTCTGATGCTTACTAAAGACCATGGTGATTTCAGTAGTTTTATGAATCTCAGAAAATACACAGAGTTTTTTATTCAGGCCATATAACTGGTAAGTTAAAAGCTAGATAGATGGTAACTTAAGAAGAATTGTAGTTTGTATTCTTCATGTAACAGAAAAAAAAAATTGTGTGTATTTAGTAATTATCTACAGCAAAAATAATGGAGGGTAGTAAAGAAGAAGTATATATAACTAAAAGACATAAAGATGGATGGTTCCTTTAAATAGTGATTAAAGTTGCCTTTCTGGAGATGAAGAGGAGGAAAAATATCCTAACTATTTATTCACTTACAATGAAAAAAAGAAATATATATATACACATATATGTGTGTATATATATATATATATATATATACATATATATATACAGACATACATATTTATGTATTATAATTAAATATAAGAATAGCTCCCATTACTAAATTATCAGAAAGAAATAGAAGAAATATTCAAATGTAAGAAGCTGAAAATTTTCAATATATTTAATGTAAAAGAAGCTTATGTCATTTTCATATAAAAAATAATTTAATGTCAAAAATATGAAATTATTTTTGTAGAACAAAGTCTTTCTCTAAATCCTTGAACTGAAATTAATTCAGCTTAATATTTCTGAACAGCATTCTAAAATTTGAATTTTAAAAGTTAGGAAGTTTTTTGAATGTTGCCCACAAAATATGGTGAGAGCATTGGGGTTTTTTTGTTTTATTTTTTAAAGTTTTATAGATTTAGAAGGTACCGGTACAGATTTGTTACACCTGTGGACTGAAAATAATAATGAGGTTATAATTTGGAGAAGGAGAGTTTTATTTCTCCTAATGAGTTTATGGTTTCCGGTGACCATTCTGGTAGGCTAGAAAGCAGGGCTGCTAGCTGCTAGCTGCAAGCCAGGAACCCAGGCTTCCAGGGAGAGACAAAGGGAGCAGGATTTTGTACTGAGGAGGGTGGCTAAATATACATATATAACAAACTCTAGGAAGAGTCATGAATATTTATGCAAAGAGAACCAGGCACCTGTGCGATGGGGATTTATGTCTTTTTTATGGTGTCAGTATTTATAAGTGGCCATTCTGTAAGTCAAAAAGGTGAAACAAGAACACAAAAACCCTCTCCAGAAGCTGCTGTAGACTGTTAAACCTATTTCAAGGTTGGTAGTGTTTTATAAGGAAAGCACGCTGGTCTGGATCTTAGGAAATAAAACCTGATGGCTCTTAGCAAGGAAGGGGTAGAGTGATGCATGTTTGACCCCCCCCATCCCATCATGGCTGGGATCTCAGTCTTAAGATTTGTCTGGGGTCCCTTTGGTTGAGAGAGGTCTGTTCAGTCAGTGGGGGGCTTCAGATTTTATTTTTAATTCACATATGATATAATGCTAAGCTTTTGGTGTAAGCATTATATGGATTGTATACATTGTACTTGTTAAGTAATTTTTCATCCTACATCCCCCTCCTACCCTTGAATACACACACACACACACACACACACACATATATATACACACACACACACACACACACACATATATATATATATATAAACTTTGGAAAAGGAGAGCTGATGCATCTCCTGCAGTATCATCATAGCTCATAGCAACCTCAGTCTCTTGGTCTCAGGCAATCCTCTTACCTCAGCCTTTCCAGTAGCTGGGACTACAGGTGCCTGCCATGATGCCCTGCTAGTTTTTCTATTTTTTTTTTTTTCTATTGTTTGTTTGTTTTTTAGTAGAGATGGGGATCTCACTCTTTCTCAGGGTGGTCTCAAACTCTTGAGCTCAAGCAAATCACCCACCTTGACCTCCCAAAGTGCTAGAATTATAGGCATGAGCCACACACCCGGCCAACTACCTATTATAATTCACACAAGTAGAGGCCAAATCTTAGAGTGGATACTGAGGTATAGCCATGGTCAAAATACCTTAACCACAGGGGAATAGTTTTGTTTTAAGATTTCTAGAATATTGTTCTGTGACAAAATTTAAAAATATTTATTAATATTGGCAAAACAATTTGATCTGTATGTGTTTTGTTCTATAATCCAAAGAAATTTCAATGTTCAGTAATGTCAAGTTTTCATAATATAAGATTTTCACTGTTACTATGTATTATTAAGTACTTTTGGGGGGTCATTAGGAATAAATGAATGAGAAGGAAATTAAGGAAGTGAAAATCAGAAAGTTCATTTGTGCATTCTCTAAATTTATGATGACGACTCCCTCTTTCCCATTCACATTGACTATAAGTTAAAGATTAGTGTATTGACATTTAACATTTGTTGACATTGGCCCACCGTGTTTCACTGATATATTTATATTTTAATGTTTATTAGTGTACTTAGAAAGCTTTTATATAGAATAAGGAACAAAAATTATATTTTCAAAGGTTGAAAAGTTACAACAAAGGATTAGATAAAATGACATTATCTATTAATAATTAAATCATCAAAAAAAGATAAAAGATTCAAATGTGCAAAATAAGAATT
This sequence comes from Loris lydekkerianus, assembly GCA_963574355.1. NCBI lineage: Eukaryota > Metazoa > Chordata > Mammalia > Primates > Lorisidae > Loris > Loris lydekkerianus. The sequence goes on along the minus strand of CAUYPK010034865.1, from coordinate 32,925 downwards.
ATCAAATGATTTAAAATAACAAGGGAACCCATATAGTGTTACATATAAAAAAAGCAATTCAAGTAAAAGAAAGAAGTGATTTTGGTGGTACACAGAATTGTATAAACACCTGAACTGAAACTATGTTAGTTTTTTTTTTTTTTTTTAACTTACTTAGTTTTAGTCTGATCAAATTTTCCAGTATTTTGGACAATTTTCCAAGTAACTCAGCTAAACTTTATCTAGCCAAACACTTAAATTTCATTTGATCTCTGAAAGAGTAAGTCTTGGATGGCCACAAAACTATATTTCATTTGCAGGACTAATTTTCATTTGCTTTGTAGCATACTTCTATTTGGTAGAGACATTGATATCACATAGGAATTAAAGTTTGTAGAACTTAGGAAGCGCTATAAATGGAAAAAGTGATTTTGAAAAATGATTCTGAATCCTTAAAGTATCTTTCTCCCCCCAGTTTAAAATAATAGCTTTGGTTAGCATAAAGAGAATCAAATATTTTTCAAAAATTCAAAAATGTTTTTATGAGGTTAATTAGCTTTTTGGTTAACAGCAGTCTCATGGAATTAAGAAATTAAAAAGTAAGTAATTTATTCACTTTTGTATAATATTAAGTTTTCCGAAATCATTATACTGAAGTGTTAATTAAACCCAATGTTAAACAATAGTTGAATCAATATAATTGCATTTTTTGTGGTTTAAGAGAAACCTTTGAGATTTCAACCCTTATTTTATTTTTATTTTTACACTTTATTTATTAGAGCATACAAACTTAATGTAATCTTCTTCTATAAATATGCATTATGTAACTCTTACACAGTATTCAGAAAGGTATATAATTATATGGGCATGTGATAAGTGTAACTCAATGTGTATTGAGAGGTTTTCCTTTTCAAGTGATATGGCATTTGTTAAGTGGTTCCAAAAAAGGAAAACCTTTACCATGAGGGTTTTAGTAGGAGTTTAGGTAATCAGTGTTTTGGTGAAGTACTGTTATAGCATACATCCTTCATATGTAATTGAAGAAATGTACTTTTCCAACTCTGTAATTTTCTTTTTTTTAAGATTATAAAGCAGAGTCTGCAGATTTATGGAGGGGTTCAATCATTCCAGAGTATCTGAATTTGTGTTACTTGGACTTACTGATTCCCCTGAGCTTCAGCTATTCTTCTTTGTGGTGTTTTCCATTTTTTATTTAATAACCATGTTGGGCAACTGCCTGATTTTACTCACGGTCCTATCCAGCTCACACCTCCACTCCCCCATGTACTTCCTGCTCAGCAATCTGTCTCTCATTGACATGTGTCTGTGCTCCTTTGCCACACCAAAGATGATCATGGACTTCTTTGCTCAGAGCAAGACCATCTCCTTTGAGGGCTGCATTTCTCAGATCTTTTTTTTGCACCTCTTCACTGGGACTGAGATTGTGCTGCTGATCTCCATGTCTTTTGACAGGTATATCGCCATATGTAAACCTCTCTATTATTCAACAATTATGAGCCAACGCATGTGTGTTGGGCTTGTGGTGACTTCTTGGACAGTGGGATTCCTACATACAATAAGCCAGTTAGCTTTTACCCTCTATTTGCCTTTCTGTGGTCCCAATGTGGTAGACAGTTTTTTCTGTGACCTTCCTCTGGTTGTCCAGCTGGCTTGTATAAACACATATGTTCTTGGGATCTTCATGATCTCAACCAGTGGTGTGATTGCTCTGATAAGTTTTCTGCTTTTGCTCACATCCTACATCATTGTTCTTGTCACTATCAGGGACCACTCCTCCACAGGCTCATCCAAGGCCCTTTCTACGTGTACCGCACATTTCATAGTTGTGTTCATGTTCTTTGGGCCCTGCATCTTCATTTATATGTGGCCTTTCACAAACTTCTTGGCTGACAAAGTTCTCTCTGTTTTCTATACCATCTTCACTCCCTTTCTGAATCCACTTATTTATACTTTGAGAAACCAGGAAATGAAGATCGCAGTGAAGAAGAAACTAAATAACCAGTATTTCAATCTAAGGAAAACTACTACACCATACCCAATACAATGAACACAGATCTATCTGAGAGGTAGTACCAACAGGTTTGTTCTGAGAGGGCTAAAAAATTAAAATTAGAATCTACTTTTCAAGCCGTTTAAAGGTCTCAATTCATGGAAATAAGAAGCCAGGGTTGAGAGATGTACATCTTGCCAAAATATTAGTGCAGCATTTGCAAACCATCTGTGATTATAAATCCATTTAATAATCTGTTTATATCTTAAGGCAATTTCATAGAAAAATGCACTTATGAAAATTTCATATTTCATAGAAAAATGCACTTATAATCATAATTGTGAATATAATTCAGGGCTTCATTGACTCAGATTAAGACTGTTTAGAGAAGCCTGAGTCTAGAACATTTGCACTCCGCTGCACAGCCTCGTGGTCTGCTGATGGTTTCACTTTAATTTAGAACTTTAATTAGGAGTGTTAGGTAAAACAAGTTTTTTGTTTTTTTTTTTTTATTGCAGTTTTTGGCCTGGGCTGGGATTGAACCAGCCACCTCCAGTATATGGGGCCAGCACCCTACTCCTTTGAGCCACAGGTACCGCCCAAGTTTTGTTTGTTTGTTTGTTTTTGTAATAACATTGGAAATATTTTCATGGGAAAACTGATACTGCGAGGAGATACTTTTGAATAACGTCAAACAATCTTGATTCACTGGGTCTAAGTGTTTGAGTTCTGAGTCAACTTTGAACATAAGAGAACAGTTAGAAGGATCTGAAGTTTAACAATACAATTTCCTACTACATTTCCACATCACTATTCATAATTTATGTAGCAAATAATTAATAAAAATGACAATTTTAAAGTTTAAATCTTGGAAAATGAATGATTCAGATATAATTGTCTTTCAAAGCCTGGCTGAAAACAATAGATATGATGAATTGATTTATTACTAAGACTTAATATTTGGGAAAATTATTGACTATTAAATTAAGTACAATATTTTTATTTCCAAAGTAAAATATTCCAAAGTGTTATTTGCCTAAGTATTTTGTTTATTTTTCCCATGTGGACTTCGAGAAGTAAAGATTAAAATAATTTAAGAAATACACAGTACAATTCTCCCTAATTTGGCTTATTATCGATAATGTTAAATAGATTTTTTTATTAGAGATAGTCTTGGGAAATCAACGGACTGATCCATTTTCTTAATAGCTGAAGAACTGAAGGTCCAGAGAATTTATATAACTAGTTTAAGGCTGAATCATCGTAAGGGCCAAAGACAAATCTGGACCCAGGAATTAAATCTTTGTTCGGTTATTTCCTAGTTGTAGTATCCTGGAGGATTCACTTTACTTCTCTATCCCTTTTTCAACTCTAAAAATAATTATAAAACACAGGCTAAATGTTTGTCATGACTAGTTATGGAGACTCATGGATTTTAAAAATATTATTTCTACTTCTCTTGGATTTATATCCAAAATACATTTTATTTTAAAAGTAGAATTGCCTCTGAAGATTGACTTTCATCAGGGCAAACCACTAGCATGTAAAATTTGATATTCTTGTTTTAGGCTGCCTCTGAGATAGCAGCTTCTTACAATATGTGACAGAAAAACAAACAGAACATTTTCCAGTTTTCCGTAACTAATAGGAGGGAGCTACAAAAATAGGTTAGATCGTACAATATTTTGAAATTCTGATAAACCATATCTCTATGAATTGGTGAAATTATATGAAAAGAATTTTTGAAGCAATTTGTCATCATGGATTTAAACAGTGAGTACCATTAGAAAAACACAAGTCCTCACCTTGCAAAGAAAGAAATGGCATTAATGCTTTCTTTCATGTATGTTGGGCTTCTAAGGTCTCAACATCCTTCAACACAACCTGAAAGCCAATTCTTTAAAATCTGAAATTAGTGACCAGAAGTGTATCAAGAAATATAATGATATATTCAGATATAAAACCACATTCTTAATTTGGTATATGGTTAATTTTAACCAAATCTTAAATTCTTCCTTTTTATCTCAACTCAATCTAAATGAATGAAAACAAAAGTGAATGAAGGTAGAAATGTACTTTTGCTTCATTATCATTCTTTAGCAAGAATGATTATCTTTGTTTTTGAATGTAAACCCTGCTCCTGAAATGTAAGTTAAATAATTATTTGTTGAGTAACTACTCTGTTGCCAGATACTGGAGATCCATTAAAGTACAAGGTCTATTTAGGTGCCTTTGTGGGACATGTATCCAGCAATTAGCCAGAATTGGTCTGTTATAGGTCTGAATTCTAGTCCCACCACTTTCTTCTGCAGTCTTGAGCAAGTTTTTAAAAATGTGTCTAAGCTTTAATTTTTTCACCTACAAAATGTGGTAATAGTATATATTTAACCACTAGGGAGGATGTGAAAATTAAAAATATATGTAACATATTTAACAATGCTTGGTATTCATTAAATGTTTGATAAATACTAATAATGTTATAGCTGTTTTTATGTTAAACGTGAATAAAATCACAGGTAATGAAATGAAAATAACATTTTCATGAGCTTAAATAACAGGATTTTAAACTGAATCAGATGTATCAATTTGCTTAATATTGAAAAATGTTAAATATTGATCTGTGCCAATTATTATTAGTCTTTGGTGCATTTCTGTAGTCAGTATTGTACCTTGCATGCTTGTAGTTTTCAAAAGAAGTATTATATTTTGGGAGTTTCTTGTTTTAAATTGAAATATATTCCAAGATTGCATGAAAGGGGTAAATAATAATTGTTTTCTCTATGTTCAATAGGTCAGTGTCTTCTTTCTTTTCACAGTAATGTTTTTTAAATAAAGTAAACATGTTTAAAATGTCTGAAGTATTATTATTCATGTGTTTTTTTAATTTACTTATTTATTTATACATAATATATGTACATATTTTCAGGGTACATGTGATGTGCATTATGTAATGTGTAAAGATCAAATCAGGGTTATTGGAATTTTGTCTCTCATCTTTTATGTATTCAAAAGATAGTAATGGAAATGTTTTAAATTCTTATATCATGTGATTTATTAAAAATAACTCAGAAATGAGTGACAATTTAATTGTTATTTATTCACTTTACATAAAGCACATTAATAAACAAATTTCAACTAAAAAGAAGTAAAGACTTTGTCTAGATTTATGAAAATATAAAGGAATTATTTCTTGAGACATGGTAGAAGATACTATTTAGGAAACTAAATACAGCCATGATATTATATCATCATCAGACACTTCATGTGGCTAATAAATTCCTGAATGTGAATAATAAACACCTCATCTCACCTGGAAACTTCTGGTAATAGAAACAGTTAAGCCCTGAACTGCACCCTCACAGCCTCACTCACTGAGCCCAGTTATGATTTCAGATACAGCATATCAGATTAGCTATTTCTCAACATGTTACACATCCCAGTATTACAAGATGGCTGCTGCATTTGCACCACCCCTGACTCTTCCTCAGGATGCACTATAGAGTCCTGGGCATCACAGAAGGAAGGTGAATTAGAGATTCAAGGAAAAAAAGACATTAGAGACAAGTGGGAAAAGAGGAAAATGGATGTAGTAGAATAGACACGTATCCATTCATTGGTCGATGGGCATTTGGGCTGCTTCCATGACTTTGGCAATTATGAATTGGGCTGTAATAAACATCTGGTGCAAATATCTTTTTTGTAAAATGATTTTTGATCATCTGGGTGTATACCTAGCAGAGGAATTGCAGGATCAAATAGTAGGTCTACTTTTCGTTCCCTAAATGTTCTCCAAACTTCTTTCCAAAAAGGATATATTAGCTTGCATTCCCACCATGGAATATTATTCAGCCATAAAAGATGGAGACTGTACATCTTTTATGTTTACCTGGATGGAGCTGGAACATATACTTCTTAGTAAAGTATCTCAAAGAGAAGAAAAAGTATCCAATGTACTCAATACTATTATGAAACCAATATATAATCATCTACAGTTTCATATGAATGGTAAAGCACAACTATAGTTCAGAAAGAAGGAAGGAAGAAGACAGAGAAGGGAGGGGACAGGAGAGGCTGAGAGGAGGGAGGATATTTTGTGGGAACTCACCTAAGGTGCACAATGCAAGGGTCCATGTTAAAACTATTAAGAGTATAAATGTCTTAACACAACAAAGACGTAAGTGAGGTGAAGGCTATGTTAACTAGTTTGATGTAAGCATCCTAAATTGTATATAAAATCAGTACATTGTATCCCATAAATGCATTAATGTACACAGTTATGATTTAATTTTAAGAAAGAATGGATACCTATCTATTAATACATTCCCAAGTTTGATTCTACCTTTTTTCTCATCCATCATCCAATGCCATCTATTGACAGTCTTCCTATTTCTAAAATACAGTACATTGATTTCACGTATGTCTCTCCATGTCTGCTCTCTTCTCCCTAGACTGGCTGGTTTACCCTGCATAGTAATATGGCTGCACAGTATTCTATTAAAGAATAGTTCACAGATTACTGCTTAGTCAATGCTCTTTCCAAAACCTAATTGTCCTCTCTACCATTCTCCTCATGATTTCCCACCTGTAATTCTTTTTCCATGTAACAGCAGGAACTATTCCTAGAGAAACAAGTGAGCACAAAGGGATGGAGCAGGGTTGTGTACTTCACTTGTGGATCATATAGACTCACAAGGTTTATGAATAGAATTCAGGAGTCTGTGAACTTAAGTGGAAAAAATTTTATTCTTAGTTTTTACTAATTTGTAATTGAAAGGAAACATTTCCTTTATTTATGAATGCGGTCAATATTATCAGTAGGGATGATTATGTTATCACAGATATTCTCATAGTATAAAAACTTGTTTCAGAAATCTCAAAATATTGTTCATAATCATCACTATCTTAAAATTATTTCAGCTATTAAATTCTCACTAGATATTATTCAATGTGTTCATAAAGCATCTTTATTTCTGTATCACAATTGAAAAAATCCTTTGACAACTGTAGTTTAGCATAATTGGTTTTCTTAGTGTTCTTATATTTTTAATTAATTTATTTTTAACTTGAACATAATAACTGTACACATTTATGGGTACATAGTGCTGTTTTGATACATACAATGTATAGTAATCAGGTCAGGGTAATTAGACTATTCATCATCTCAAACGTTTATCACTTCTTTTGTGTTGGGAACATTCCCTATCTTCTAGCCATTTGGAAATACATAAAATATAATTATTAACTATAGTGCTATAAAGTATTAGAGCCTATTTTCCTACCTAGTTATAATTTTGTGCCCTTTAACAAACCCCTCCAAATCTCCTCTTCCCTTAATCTCTACTATGCTCTGTTCTGCTTTTTACTTTTGTGAGACCAATCCTTTTTTTTAGATTCTACATATGAATGAGAGCACGAGGTATTTAATTTGCCATTCCTGGCTTATTTCTCTTAACATAATGTCCTCTATCCATTTTGCTGCAAATGACAGGATTTCATTATTTTTCATGGCTGAATAGTATTTCATGGTATAAATATACCATATTTACTTTATCCATTCATAGACTTGGTTTGATACTGTATCTTGACTATTGTGAATAAGGCTGAAATAAACATGAAGTGCAGCTATCTCTTCTATATGTTGATTTAATTTCCTTTGGATAAATACCTAGTAGTGGGGTTTCTGGATTATATGGTTGTTTTATTTATAGTTTTTGAGGAACCGCCATACTTTTCACTATAACGGCTGCACTAGTTTACATTCTCTTCAATAGCATACAAGAATTTCCTTTTCCCCACTTCTTTGCCAGCATTTATCATTTTTCATCTTTTTGATTATAGCTATCCTAAATGGTGTGTGCTGGTATCTCATTGTGGTTTTAATTTGCATTTCTTTGATAACTAATGATATTGAGCAGTTTCTAATATAGTTGATTATTTGTATGTTCCTATAGATTTTATCTTGAGATCTTGTTCTGAGAAGGAGGATTTAGGCTTCATCAAATTTCCACAGGAGTTGCTGACATACTTATTGTGTGTGTACATACATGCATGCTTACTCACGTACACACACACACAGCTAATATCTCAAGGACAAGATCACCAACAAGATCAAACCACCTGTGATAACTGTGCTTTGATGGCAAGAGAGCTGCTTGTCATCTAGCCACTAAGAAGACAGAAGGGGCAAGTGCAGCAGGTTCACACTATCCTGTTAGTTTGGCTACAATCATTTTTCTTTCTCTTTGTCCCCATGAAGGCAGCAAGCCTCCTGACCCTAGTGCTGGCATTTCTTCTCTTTCTTGAGATGTCACACCATGTTCCTGCTTTCTTTCTTCCTCTCCTTCTCCACGGTCTTTCATTCTCACATTCCCTTTCTCTTAAGGAGATGAATTAAATAATATACTTTTATATCCTAATCTTAGTCTCGAGAAATCTTTCTCAACCTGCGTGCACTAGCAATCTTCCTTGTCAGTGGAAAATAAGCCATACTCAGTAAAATAATTTTAGGTTTATTCTGAGCCAAATTTGAGGACCATGTCCCACTTGGATCCACATTCAAGAAGTCTTGACACGTGGACTCGAGGTGGTGGGGTTATAGTTTGATTTTATACATTTCAGGGAGACAGAGATTACAGGTGACATCATAAGTCAATATGTGGAAAACATACATTGATTTGACCCCCAAAGGTGGAACATTTAAAAGCAGGAGTTTACAGGTTATAGGTGGGTTTAAAGATTCTTTAGCTGACAATTGGCTGAAAGAGTTAGGCTCTGTCTAAAAGGCCAGGAGTCAGTGAAAAGGAATGCTTAAGATAAAGGGTCTGTAAATTGGAGACAACATATAGGACTTCAAGTGGTTTGTTATGTATATTGAGGACCTGCAGGTAGATCTAGAATAGCCTTAGGCCTGTTAGTGAATCACAGAGGACATCTCTAAGAGGTGGAGGGAGCAAGACCAGGCATGTCTGATCTCGTTTTTTTCATGGCTAGCAACTCAGTTTTAGGGATCTTTTTGGTCAAGGGGGTGTCTAATCAGTCAGTCATTGAGGGAGGAGCCTTAAGATTTAATTTAGTTCATAGCCCTAACAACATGATTGTTTTCTGCTGCCTTTTGAAGTGATTACTTTCCCAAATTCTAGTCCCAGAATCTCTCAGGTCCAGTGAAAATAATCACTGTAAATTCTCATAAGATTTTTGAAATATCTTTCCTTTGTGAACTCAATAATACCATCTATGTTGTTTAATAAATCCCATTGCAAGAGGAGTTCTTGGTCAATTCCCAAGTGACTGCAGCATTCATTTTATCTACAGCTGCTGAACAACAAATGATTCAACTGGATTGTTTACTTATGTTTAAATTTGACCTATGCTTTCTGTCAGAAGCCTACTTAACATTCTTAGTAATCCAAAGCCCATATTCTCACATAGATTTGGTAAGTAAAGGTGTTTTACAAATGATTTCTATTGAAATATTTTAAATGTTTTCCTTTCCAACTCCCATCTCTTAACCCCTATTCCATGGACCTGAGAACAGTGTAAGAGTTTACATATAATAGCATATATAAAGGGAGAATTCAAACAGGGGTGGGGTGAAAGAGCTTGATATTTGAGTGCCTTCCCACAAAAGTGATGTGATTTATCCTTTAGGATTCCGGGTAAAACTTTAAATTATAGAATTATAAATATTTGTAGGTGGAGCAAGCTCATATTTTTTAAAAAAGAAATTGTGATCAAAGAAAGTTAAATGGCTTTCCTTTGGCTGTAGAAAATTTGGTAGTAAACCAGTTATCTTTCATGAAAGGAATATATATGCAAAACTAACTTTTGTGTTTCTTCTGGGTTTCAATGAGAAAACTTTTATCTGTGAATAATTAACAGCTCTCTGGAAATTTGCAAGAGTTCTGCAACTATTCATTGAAACCTCACTGTAATGTTTAAGAACCATGATATAAGAATTTTATATGTGCTATAATTTTATGTTTTTACAGTAAGGATATCTTTATGGATTAATTATGAATGACTAAATGGGTATGTGTGTGTTTTTAACACATTGTCAGCAGACAGTAAGTGCTTACTAAGTGTTACCTATTATCTTTATAATTGTATCTATAAATAGATGAACGTATAGGTACGTATGTCAGTTTAGAATGTTATTATCTTGATTGAATTGCCATCTAGTACCAGGAAAGAAAGTGTTATTTTTAAATACCTGTGAGTTATGAGTATTTTGCTATAATATCTAATTTTTCACAATTCCTCTCTAATATACCAAATAAGAAGGATGGAAAGAAGAATCTAGATAGTGTCATATAGAAGAAATAAGCTCATGAAATTAGATTCTTGAAAATGAAGCTTTTGTTTCAATTGAATCATACATTCCTCTTGATTTTTTTTTTTTTTTTAATGATACAGGCTTCTACCTATGAATCAAGACAATGGATGTGGCCAATAAGTCTACTGTCAGTGAATTTATTTTGCTGGGGCTTTCTGATTCCTGGAAACTACAGATGTTTTTCTTTATGGTGTTTTCATTGTTTTACATGGCGACAATGGTGGGTAATGGCCTCATAGTCATAACAGTCATGGCTGACTCTCACCTGCATGCTCCTATGTATTTCCTGCTCACCAACCTTTCCATCATTGATATGTCTCTTGCTTCCTTTGCCACCCCTAAAATGATTACAGACTACTTAACTGGTCAGAAAACCATCTCTTTCAATGGCTGCATTACCCAGATATTCTTTCTGCACCTTTTCACTGGCACAGAGATTATCTTACTCATGGCTATGTCCTTTGACAGGTATATTGCAATCTGTAAGCCCCTGCACTATGCTTCTATCATTAGTCCTCAGGTGTGTGTTGCACTTGTAGTAGCTTCCTGGACTGTGGGAATTATGCATTCAATGAGCCAGGTCATATTTGCCCTCACGTTACCATTCTGTGCACCCAATAAAGTAGACAGTTTTTTCTGTGACCTTCCTGTGGTATTCCAGCTGGCTTGTGTGGACACTTATGTTCTGGGCCTCTTTATGATCTCAACGAGTGGCATAATTGCTTTGTCCTGCTTTATTCTTTTATTCAATTCATATCTTATTGTCCTGATTACTATCAAGCATCATTATTCCAGAGGATCATCAAAGTCCCTTTCTACCTGCACAGCTCATTTCATTGTCGTCTTCCTGTTCTTTGGGCCATGCATCTTCATCTACATGTGGCCACTGAGCAACTTTTTAGTAGACAAGATCCTGTCTGTGTTTTATACCATCTTCACTCCCATTCTGAACCCAGTAATCTATACCTTGAGGAATCAAGAAGTAAAGACAGCCATGAGGAAACTGAAGAGCAGGTTTCTAAATTTTAACAAGTCAACACCTTCTCGTTATTTTTAGTTTTAACTACTAGTTCTAGGTAACTCATAGTTTTAACTTCCTAGGCATTAAGTATCATAGTTTTTGTGACACAGCATTGATCACAATGAGAGCTTATATGCTATTCTAAGCTCTTATTTCAGGAGTTCTTATCAAATTGTAATTGCCAAGAATTTGTGAAAGCATGGATTGGTGCATTTAAATGCTATTGTCATAAATGTGTTCAAAATACATTTGAAATTTCAGAGAAGCAAATTAAGGGAAATAATTTCTTCTAGAAACAAAGACTATCTATGAAAATATCAGGATTAATTGTTTTAGTTAAGATATTTAATAATGCTAATCACTTCATTGGAAAAATAAGAACAAATATTAATAAGGAATATAGATTAAAGGAAAACTAGGAGATAATGACAAATACATACAGTTAACAACTGTTAGTGAATTACTTCTAAAATACGACAAATTAGTAAGATTTCCATAACCTTAGGAATGCTATACTGCTATGGAATTTTAGCCACCGACAGAAAGACAATGATTTTCCACATACTTCTCAGAGCCACTCTTTCTTGACATTTAAACCAATTTTTGATCTCTTCTACTAAAGGAAACTCTGGATATATTTTATGAAAAATTTGAGTGAGGTCCAAAGAAAATTCTATAAATGTCAGAGCTTCCAAACTACTTTCATCTCATAAGCCAAACAATATGCAGAATGAGGATGGAGTACAGACGCTGGAGAATTCTGCACATCGAAAATATGATGAGTTACAAAATAGTATACTTTGTCTCATGTGGTCTCTATGGTAGTTTCATTCCTGGGAAGTTAAAACCAGAACTGAGAGATACAGTTTATGAAAAATGAATTTATGAAGAGTCTATGCTTTCATTTTAAAGTGTTATATTGCTTTGCATTTTGATTGAATTAGTTTTTATTTAAATACTTGCATGTAAAATTAAGAAATTTATGCTTATCAATACACTGTCAATGAAATAAGAATGTATTTGTACAAATATAGGTTTTATTATTGTTAAGAATGCTAGATTCAAAAAACAAAAAAGAAGGCTAGGTTCAGTATTAGGTTTAATGTCCTCAAAGTATTACTACCACCTGCTGATAGATACTGGAATTGCAAGTTCTGAAAGTCATGAGAAATAATTCTTTTGGGTACTTGTTTGCAAATCATCTTTTTTAAATATTGGCATACATTAATGAATTGACTTATTTAGAATTTACTAAGTAGGCTCTGTGCCCATAGCTCAGTGAGTAGGGCACAGGCCACATACACCAAAGCTGGTGGGTTCAAGCTCTGCCCAGGCCTGCTAAACAACAATGACAACTACAACCAAAAAATAGCTGGGTGTTGTGGGCAGAAGCCTATAGTCCCAGCTACTTGGGAGGCTGAGGCAGAGAATTGTTTAAGACCAAGAGTTTGAGGTTGCTGTGAGCTGTGATGCCACAGCACTCCACCAAGGGTGACATAGTGAGACTCTGTCTCAAAAAAATAAAGGATTCACTAAGTAATATTTACAAATTATTTTATTATATTTGTGATCCCACTTTTATCCCAAAGGAAAAGATATGTTGCAATGACAGTATTTAATAAATATCAAACTGTTATTTTCTGGCATGACTGAGTAAATGAAGACAAGAAAGAATTATATATGCATTAATTATCATTTATTAGAGATAACTAAGAAATGAAAATTCTTAACTTTTAGTTTAAAGCCAAATTACAAGACAATTGTATTTTTTCTTCACCAGGGTGTTTTTTCTTCATTAGTTATTAAACAAATAAGGAAACAAATTTACAAGTGCAAAAAAGTGTGATACTGTGTTTATAACCTGGAAAGTTTTAAAATAATTAAACAAATGTGTCTATGGTATTAACATGAAAATAATACATGTTTATACATGTATCAGCAAAATAATAGCATAATTCCATGTGTGTGAACTTTCCCTTGGTTGCAGTCATATGTGCAAGTATGTTTAGATCCAAGGACCTTATTTAAATAGAACATTTTAGGTGGTGTTTTAGAAATACCCCAAATCATTCTTTTACTTAACATATTTATCTGTCCAGAATGTATTTTCAGATTAGGATACTTTTTGGAATATAAAACTGTGGAGTCTTTTGGAAGGGATGCCATCAATCTTGAGTACTTTTGTGGAGAATTCTAGAACTCAACAACGTTTGCCAAAAAGCTATCAAAAATGTAACTGATCAGCAAACAAGTCTATAAGGCAAGTAAATAATGAAATGGAAAACTTGGATAGCAAGTCTCTGTAGCTGAGAATGAAAAGGACCACAGAAAGCCTTTCGATTCCACATGTAAATGGAATCATCTACCACCTCTCCTACCGCTGTGTGTTATATAAACACTTAAAAATCTTATGTGAACTTATGGTGGATGGTTACCACATATCCTCCACAAACTGCCAAAACTCTTTAAGGGTGAGTACAGTGATTCGGTTATGAACTTTTCAATAAGCAGCAGTCCAGGTGTTGCCATTTGCTGTTACAGTATGCAGTCAGAAATGACATTTTACAAAGTCTGTTACATATGGAGAAACAAGCTAATATAACAACAGGTCAAAGGCAGTTTTACATGTTCTGCACTATTTCCAATAACAGGATTAAGGAAGTGTGGAGATACATATTTAGAAGAAGACCATGCTTGTTGACAAGCAACTACATCTCTCTTTAGGTGTTTGGGGAGTCATGAAGCTCTATAATACCAAACCTGTTAGTTTTTAGAAATTATAAAAAGCCAATTGTAAAATGTCTTGTAAAACTAAGCAGAATAAATAAATGCAGGTTTTATAAAAAGCTACTTAAAAATCAGGCATATATGGAAAAAGATAAAATGTAAACTTTAAAATGTTAAGGAACTGGATATATGCAATGTTAATAAAATCTGTAAATTATGTTTGCTTCTTAAAATGTTTTAGCCACAAGTATGTGGCTCATACTTTGAAATTGTTTTAGGAAAATGTCTGAATACTAAATAGTATAATGGATTTAGCATGAAGTGGATTTAGCATGAAGCAAGTAAAGCTTAAGGTTTAGAACTTCACCTTCACGTGGGTTTCCTCTAAGACCCTGGAATGGGCCCAAATAATCTTTTACTAATAATTGGGGGGGAGTGTTTGTTTTCAAAAGGTCCCCCCAGATTGTCTGAGCTTTAGGCTCTTCAGAACCTTGGTCCACCTTGAGTGTGGGTCTTAGATTCTGGAATCTTTTTACCACTATTTCATGCCAATTCTACTGTTGGTGTAAACTTCGCAAGATACTTAATATGTCTTAGGCTCATTTTCTATATCTGTAAAAGGAGATAATGATGGTACATACATCATGGAGTTGTTTCAGGAGCAAAGAAAGTAAGTCACATAAAATATGTAGTTCCATCAATAAATATTAATTATTATATGATTCTAGGTGATCAACTCTGCATGTCTTCATTTAAGAGCTTGATATTCTCTTGAGCTAACAATTGCACTGTTTAATTTTAAAGGTAAATTTTTATGTTGTATGTTTTATGTTGTACTGGATGGGTAGATTTTTGTCCTTCACCTCTTTCCAACCTTCTCTCCTTTGTTTCCAATGTCCATTAGAACTCTTTATGACCATACGTATCCTTCACATAGGTCCCACTTGTAAGTGAGAACATGTGGCATCTGTTTTTGTTTTTTCTTTTCCTGAGATACTTCACTTTAGGATAATGGTCTCTAGTTCCATCCAAGTTGCTGCAAAAGACATTATTTCACTCCTTTTCATGGCTAAGTAGTACTCCATGGTATACATAGACCACGTTTTCTTTAAGTACTCATCGGTTGATGAGTTTTTATATCTTTACAATTGTGAATTGTTCAGTGATAAACACTTGGATGTAGTATCTTTCTTTATATGTGAAAAATGACCTCTCTTCCTCTGGGTAGATACCCAGTAATGAGACTGCTTGATAAAATGGTAGGTCTACTTTTAGTTCTTTAAGAACTCCATGCTTCTTTCCATGGCAGTTGTACAAGTTCACATTTCTACCAACAGTGTGCAAACATTCCCTTTGTCCTGTAGCTGGGCCAATATGTGTTTTACCTTTCTAATAATGGGGATTTTGACAGAAGTAAGGTCGTATTTCATTGCAGTTTCAATTTGCATTTCCCTGATGATTGGTGATGTTGAACAGTTTTTCATATGTTTCTTGGCCACTAATCAATCTTCTTATGTGAGTTTTCAAATTTAAAACAAAATGCCACTGACTCTCTTCCAGTTAAAGCAAAGTTGTTGAGAGAGAAAATAGCTTGAATAACCCTTTTCTATCTCTATGTTTTCCCTAATACTATTTTGCATGATGATTTTTGGATATATGCATCCAGAATGAAAAACAGGGAGATAAAAACAGCTATGGTAATCTAATTCATATGAGCTTCTCACTTGTATTCTCAGACAAAACTGAAAATCAAGATACAACTTGATATCCTTCTGTTTATACTCTAATGATGATTAATTTTCTGAAAATCATAATAATTTTTTGTTGTGAACTATTTTTAATGCTCTTGATTACAATCATGAGATAAATATGCACAGATTATGCTGTAGTAAGTAGGGCCAAGACCCAAATAAGATGGGAAATGTGACTTGGATCATGGGTTAATGTATTCTACCTATGTTGTTGCCAGTATAACTCAATTGAAATTTTATTTTTTCTGATTTTTGTAAAATAAATAAATAAACAACTTTTTCTGCTTAATATGCATTAAATATTAGTTTGTATTTTTATTCATTCTCTCATAATTTACAATGCTAAAATTGTAAAAATACAGAGAAAATATATGTAGTATACCCATTTGTATACCTATTTATATTTGTAACTATCTTTTAAGAATCAATTCTTTTATTAAGGAAAATGTTTTAGGACTTGAGGCTCCATATTTTTCCATACCTATTAGCCTTTTTATGGCTATAAATTACAAGCCTGTTGTTGATTTGCCTATCTTTTTTCTTTGCCTGGGAACTCTACTAGGAATCTGAAACCATCTACAAAAGCTAGATTTTTCCTATTTTCTCACTCTTCACCACCCATCAAAGGACATTGAAAGGGGGTAAAATGTTTTTTAGATTGAGACTAGAAATAATATTTCAATTAGTAATTTGTTTATATGTATATCTATTTTCTTTCTTTTTGTCAAAGTATAATTATATTAGTTGGCCTCCAGTGAAGAAAACAGAAACCACTGGGTACATGAGGCAGATTTAATACAGTGCATTAAAAGCTTACAAATTATTAGAAGACTTACAAGTTCAGGCACTGGGAGGATGCAGCTATTGAGGTGATTATATTCTAGAGTACATCCTGTAATCTGCTTTAATGGACCAAAGCCATCTTGCATATTCTCACTCATATGTGGAAGCTAAGTAGTAAAACAATTGATCGTATGAAAACAGAGTAAAATGAAAGTTACCAGAGGCTGAGAAGGGTAGTGAAGGGGGTGGGCATAAAGTGGGGATGGTTAATGGATGCAAAAATATAGTTAAGTAGTTAGATAGACTGAATAATATTTGACAACACACAAAGTTATCATCAACAGTAACTTAAGGTACACACTTTACAACAACTAAAGTGGACCCGAAATGTTCCTAACACAAAATAATGATAAATGCTTGAGTTGATGGACACTGGTAATAGAGCCCTTCTTCCTGCAATATGCCTCCAGCACTGTTCTCAGAGACCACTTAGTGCTATGCTCACTTTAAAGGAGAAATACTTAAAGGAATTCTCTTGTGCATCACAGAGCATATATTGAAGGCTACATACCAACCTGAAGGTCAATAAACTGATAACTGCAACTAAGCACTAACTTGTTAAATAGTTTTATGGAATAATTTGGAAACTTGTAATAATGTTGTAGTAATGTTGAAGATTTGACATAGCAATTACTCTCCTAGTATACATTCTGGAGAACCTTTAACACCTATTTATTCAAGCAAATATTCATTTCAATGTTGTTCATAATAGCAAGAATTGGAAACAACCCAGATGTTTATTCACCAAAAATGAACAAATATGAAATGTACAGTATTCATATGATGAAAAAACCTATGGCATTAAAATGAATGAGCTTAACTATGTGTATCAGTATTGATAACTGTTTAAAAAAATTATTAACTGAAAAACATAGTATGTATGTATGTCTTTCCTTTTCTAACTAAAAATATTTCTCATCTAGGGAAAAGAATGCACTTTTTTTCCTAGAGTAGAAGGTTCAATTGTATAGAATTCACAGAAGATACTTTATTGATATTTATTGCCCAAGGACTGAATGACTCTCCCTTTTTCTCCCTTGGTGCTATAGTCCTCATTGTAGCTGTCAACACTGTAGGATGTTATTTGCTTTGTTCTAATGGGAATATCTAGTTAAAGGTATTAATAATTCCCAATGTCAGGTGAACTTGGCTATTTATTGCTAACTCTCAAAAGCTTCAAGTGGTCACATAGATATATCCATAGTACTCTTCCAATCTGACAAAAGAAAAAAGCACATATAAATACTGCCACTCAGAAGAGATCAATTCCACCACAGAAAAACCGAAGAATTCAGTTTCCATCTCTGTTATGCATTACAACAGGTAGGAGATACCTGACAAATATATACATTAAAAATAGATTATATCCAGTTGCATATTCTATTCAGTCATTACATTGTGCCTTAGAGAAGATCTCAAAATGGGGGAAACATGTATTAGAAATAAAAGAAAGTGAATCAAGATAAGAACGTTCATGTTGCGAGCCCATTCTGCTGGGTGGGTATTCTTGGGGACATGATGAAAAATTTGATTATACTCTTGCCTATCATCTAAAGGAATCAAATAGACATGCAAAACAAGTCTATACATTTCTTTTTAGAGTAGGACTATTGAAAAAAATCACGGGAATGTTGAATGCCAAATTTGGTTGATTGTAGGTTTGTAGCTATAGCATAATAATTTATTTTACTTTGCACTTAAAGGAAACATGACAGAATTAATTTAACTCTATAGAAGTAGAATGAAAGTTTTTCCTTTTTGAGTTATCTCATTATTTTTAACACATTTAACAACTTTGGTAACCAAAATTTTGTTTACTTTCAATTGAATGAATAAACTATTTTCTCTATGCTGCATTTCAAACTTATTATTTTATTCCCTTTGCATTTGTGGGTTGATTATTAGCTTTAGTTTTAATGACTTAGGTATAACATTGCATTACCTATGAGATGAAATATTTTTGTTCTATGTATAGATGGAGATTATATAGGTAGTTTATGGTTTGCCAAGTTGAAGGCCATTCCTGGGAAAAGATTCTATTCACAGGAAGATAAGAAGGTAGAAACACCAAGTGAATAAGAAATATGAGGTTAAATCCATTTCCATTAACAAAAACAAGCACATTTACAAAGAATTTACTCCATGCCCATCTCTATATAAATCCTGTGAGTTTTATGTAAAAAGCATGAGAATTCAAGGAGCTTCAATGTGGTAGGAAAATGATATGTACACAAAATCTGTTCTTTTGTGTCTTGAAAGCCCTCAGCTAATTGGGGTTCTTGTACCATAGTGGCTAGCAACTCTGCCCTAAAGGGAAATAAAGGGGAGACAGACATGGGTTTTTCCAGTGTGCCTTTCATGAGATACTCCTTTTATCAGAAAGACCAAATGCCTAGTTGTTCCATCACGGCCAGGGGGTTCCTTCCACAGAGAATTTAATAATGGCAGACACCCTTGTGGCTCTTGTCTGACCTGTGCCAATCATCACCACGGCCCTGACAGCCCCACCTTTTAGTTCTTTCCAGTGTTCCAGAAAAAAACCCAACCAAGGGCAGCCTCTGGTTCTTCAGATGGATGGCGCAAATTTAATATACTACTGCAATAGGAAAAGTGTTCAAAGATTTTAACTTACATAGCCTGGGCAGGGAGAGTACATAAGTCAAAAAATCAATCCTTAGTCTCTGGGGCATGTGAGGCAGGAATGAAGAGACAGGCAGAGAGCAAGAAGGCATTGCCGCGGGCAGTGTACAGAAGGCAACAGGGTGAGGGTCCCTTAAATTCACTTGCAAATGCCTGAATGAGTCATTCATAGAAAGTGTCAGGAAAGCAGGAGTCCAGTATACTAGGTGGGAGAGAGGCCTCCAAGGTCATACCTATGGCTCCCAGTATGAGCCATTCGGGTGTGGTACAGAAATGGAACCTCTTCAGGGTGACTGAGCCCTGCTTCTTGTATGACAAAGTTAAATTTATATTCAAAGTGTAAGTCAAGCCAATATAAAATTATAAGAATTCTTTTCACCTTGGAAGAGTATATGACTCATATGCAAGCAAAGAACTGCAGCAGCATGAGGAAATAGAAATTTCAGCTGGAGCCTCTCAGAAGGCTTTCAGAGGAGATCACTTTCGTGTTGGAATAGATAATCTCTAAAGGGCATGAAAAAGTAAATAGGAAGCGCTTACCAGTTTATTAAATATTCTAAAAGCGGATCATATGTTCTTGTCTGTTATGCTGAGGACTTTATATCTTTTATTTATTTATTTATTGTTTGACTAGGAAATAATGAGATGTTACAAGCAGGAAAGTGAGCTCTAGGAAAACAGATTTTTCCTTACATTTATATAATTCAGAACAGAAATAGAGAAATTGCAACCTGAGGTTTGAGATGACTACTTAATATTCACACCCACAAACCTATTGGAAGCAATATGGAATCCTGGAGTGTGGTGAGAAATTATTCTGCAGAAATTAGAGGCCATCACGCTGACGATTGATGCCATAGAGGTGAATGGAATATCTAAGGAAGAGGAGAGGAGACAAAGGGAGAGAGGGGGAAAGGGAGATTAATAATGACACAAAGTCCTTATAAAGAGATAAAAAAGAGTACAAGAAGTGCAGAGGGTGAAGAAAAAAAAATATAAACCTGGAGACTAGAACCTTAGAAGAATCTACTTCTAAAGAGCAATAGCATGGAGGAAGGAAGCTAATATTAAAAATTCTGAGAAGAAAACCAGGAGGTTTTGTTTAAGAGTATAACAAAATCAGTTATCCTTACTAGGTCTTTGAAGACACTCGATAAAGGAGTTTCCCTGACCATGGTAGCAAAATACATAGTTAAGCATGTTAAAGGCCCTAGTAGCAGAAGAGAATTGGAGGGGAAATATGTAGACAATACTGCAAGAAATTTCTTTTAAAAAAGAGGAAAAATTAAAAGAAAAAAAAGCAACTAAAGATGGTGGAAAAGTTTAGGAGAGTTCTTTTTTTCTTATTTCTGTGATAACTCAATATGAGCAGTTGTCAGTAGATGAAAAGGTTCAATAAAACAAGGAGAGATTAAAAATACAGCCTAAAGATGGCTTCACTCAGCAGTTCTCAACTGAATGATTTTGCTCCCCCTCAGCTAGAAATTTAGTAATGCCTGGAGACAGTTTTGGTTCTTATGACAAGAAGGAAAGTGCAACTTGTATCTAGCGGATAATGTCAAGGATGCTATGAACACCCTACAGTCATAGGACAGTCCTTCTCAGCAAAGAATTATTCAATCTCAAGTATCAATAGTGCTGTGGAGAACCAATGCCTTCCAGTAGGTGGACGGATTACAACCAAGAGCATATACTGAGGGACTTTCCAACTGTAGCATAGTGTAGATGGCATGGGTTTCATATCATTCAGATCTCAGACAGTGTAGGATTAATGAGTGCTAGCATTGTAGGAATGGCCAGAGTTCAAATGCTAATTCAATATCATTTTAGCTATGTAACTTTAGGTAAGTTAATATAGAATCAATAAATGTATTTACCATGTAGTATTATGAGAAGAGTTAATTAATACATGTAAAGCACTTAGAAGAGTGCCTGAGACTTTGCTGGTGCTTAGTAAATGTTAAGTATTAAGTTTTTATCACCAGATTTCAAATCTCCTCTAAGATTTTGTGACATTTACTAACTTTCTGATTAGAAATTACTAAAGATGTCTAATCCTTGTTTTCTGCTTCTGCAGTTTAGGGACAATAATGCCTTCCGCACAGACTTTTGGAAAGATTACTTGATATAGTGTATATGTAGTAGATTCTTTTGCAAATTTTAAAATTATTATTTATAATTTACTAGAAATCTGCCTTATTTTTTAGTTTACCTACACTGCATTCATTATTCATACAATAAGCATTTTCATTAGGTAATCATTTTACATGATAAATCTATGAGCTTGAGCAAGAACACCTTTATTCTAGAAATGGAAAATCAAATAAAAGAAGTCATGCATGGTATAAGGTGATAAAATAATTCACATTCTATTTCAGAATCCCTTCAATTATTGCTTTCTTGCATATTATAAATACTTATTCATCATTACCAATGTTTCATACAATTTTTAGGGGTCACCTTAATTTTTGCTTTAGTGCCAGAGTTCATCATAATGTATATCCAAAATTATGGACCCAAAAAAACCCCACAAAACAAAATGTGGACCAGTGGAATGTTTCTCTAAACATTCTTCTAATAAGAGTTCATGAAATGATTCTTTACTGGAGGAATTTCCAGTGTGGATTGCATCCATGTAAATGACAGGTCTGTATCCTAGAAACAGGAAAGACTTTGATTTCTTGTAGGAAATAAATAGGCATTAGAAGATGCTTGTGCTCTTACATGGGACTAGAATCATGTCACTCTCATACGTCCCGTACTATGACTGTGGTCTGCAGTTAATTGTCAGAACCAAGGAAGTTGCCTAAAAGAGGGCTTCTCAAAATTTTTTCCAGCTTAAGTGGACTAAATTTATATAGCAGGGGTATATTTTTACAGGGAAAAAATATAAGATGGAAATTTAAACTAATTATTAGGATTATTCTCATTCCAAATAGAAGATACTTTTAAGAGGTAATCACTTTTTAACCATCTATGCAAAAGAAAAAAAAATCCCCAAACAACTTCTCTATTACTTCATTAGTTATAAGGATGTTTTGAGAAGATCCTGGAGAACTTTCAGCAGGGGGAACACAAGTGGAGCAAAATCTAATTTTGATAAGTAAAGAAAATGGAAAATTTAGATACTTCTCTTGAATAATCAAGCAAAAATAATTCACATAACTTATAATATACATTTTAAGAAATTATTTGCATAAGCAATTGACAAATTGAGTTGAAACTATAGACTTGGATAATATGTATTTAACAGTATCTCCTTAGAAGAAATTGTCTGACTTGTATATGATTCCCACAGCAGCAGTAAGTTAAATTTTTGCTGATATGAGGGTATTTGTTAAGGACCTCTATTGTAATACAGCAACTTTGATAGTAGAATGTTATGAATTATCCTGCTTAAACTTTAAAACCTATAAAGAAGATATTTTTACAGTTTCTAACATTTTTAATATGTGGAATTAAAATTCAGAAATAAAACATTTAGCTCAGAGTTAATCAGTATGACTTTGAATCACACAATAAACGTCAAGTCATCACTATCTCTTGGAGTGTTAAAAAGAATGTTGTACTTAAAATTTTATTGTAATTAATAATGGAAAATGACCATGAGACTAATCAATGTAAATTGTTTTTGACAACCTATGGAGTCTGTGGAACTGGGCTTAAAGTCACTACCCTAGTCTTGTTACCATAAGTCACTCATGAGCAAGCTTGTTTACTACCCTGTAATAGCTAAAGTATAGCCCACAAATCAAGGGGTTCTAATGATGCTGATAAAAGTATTAAGCATTATTTAGACATTCTCATAAGCTGCTTCCTACTATCCTCCTATCTAGATACGTTATCATGCTCTCTTCAAAATTTTTGTATTCAGCGATATACTTTATATGTGAGATCTCAGACTCCCTCACGTTAAGAGGCTTCTCAGTTTATAATTCTGATCCATTCCTGATTCTTCTCCTTTAGGGTTGTTTCAGAACAAGTCTGCCACCAGGACCCATGGATAAGGTCAATTCTTCAGTGGTCTCAGAATTTGTTTTGCTGGGACTCTCTAGTTCTCAGAACCTCCAGCTTCTCCTTTTTGTTTTTTTCTCTGTGGTGTATGTGGCCATTGTCCTGGGAAATCTTCTCATTATCATCGCAGTGACTTCTGATTCCAGCCTGCACTCCTCCATGTACTTCCTCCTAGGAAATCTTTCCTTTGTTGACATCTGTCAGGCTTCCTTTGCTACCCCTAAGATGATTGCTGATTTTCTGCATGAACAAAAGACAATATCCTTTGGTGGCTGCATAGCTCAAATTTTCTTCATTCACCTTTTCACTGGAGGAGAGATGGTGCTCCTTGTCACCATGGCCTACGACAGATATGTAGCCATATGCAAACCCCTTCACTATGTGACGATCATGAGCCGAAAGACCTGCACAGCCTTGGTTGTAATCTCCTGGGCTGTGGGCTTGGTGCACACATTGAGCCAGTTATCATTCACTGTGAACCTACCTTTTTGTGGACCTAATGTGGTAGACAGCTTTTTTTGTGACCTTCCTCGAGTGACCAAACTTGCCTGTCTAGACTCCTACAACATCGAAATACTAATTGTTGTCAATAGCGGAATTCTTTCCCTGAGCACTGTCTCTGTCTTGATCAGCTCTTACATCATTATTCTCATCACAGTCTGGTTCAAATCTTCAGCTGCAATGGCTAAGGCATTTTCTACACTGTCTGCCCATATCATGGTAGTAATATTATTCTTTGGACCTTGCATCTTAATCTATGTATGGCCCTTTACTACCTATTCTGTGGACAAAGTTCTTGCCATATTTTATACCATTTTCACCCCCATACTAAATCCCATTATTTATACACTAAGGAACAGAGATATGAAGGCAGCCATAAGGAAAATTGTGTCCCATTATCTGAGGCCAAAGAGAATCTCTGAAATTTCACCTGTAGTGAGAAATTCCCTTTATTAAGATAATAATCCTTCAAATTTCTCATATCAACATGCAGCCTATATTTTCAGTGTACTCTGGTGGTGCATCTAAACTGTGGCCAAAGTAAAGAGGATCATGTGGTCTTTGTTTTTATATCTGTTTATGTGGTGAATTATGTTTATGGATTATTATATATTGAACCAGCCTTGCATTCCTGGAATGAATCTTTCCCTTTGATCTTTGTCTCTGTGCTTTAAGGTTAAAATTGCCCTTTGGTATACAGAAAAAATGGAAGGGAAAAAAGAAAGAAGAGCATGCATGTACAAGAGGGAAAGAAAAAAGAATAAGAATGAGGTAAAAATTAAAGAAAAAGAAAAAAGAAAAGAAAAAAGATATCTATATAGCTTTGATAATCCTCTTTAGTGCTCTCCGAGAGATAATGAAAGGGAAAAAGAAAAAAATTTTATTTGTAACTACTATGAACATGGTTGTCTAGGAAAATTTAGAAACAAAAATTATGAAGAACATAAAGTGGTGCTTCAGTATTAGGGGAAAAATTAGCAACAAGACCAGATGGCACTCCACTATTAGGATTAAAAAAAAAAAAATCACAAAGAGATTAAAAGGAGGTCAGTGTAGAAGTCAGAGCCTCCTCAATCTGGCCCTTTGCACTATAGGATAAGCCAAAAGCTGTTTGCCCAAGCTTAGGAGGGAGAACCAAAGTTGGCCACATGGTAGATCCCTGGGAAACCGCACCAATCTGAGTTCCCATGGGTCTGAGTGGCTCAGTGCCTCAGTGATCTTCAATCTACTCCATGACTCACTGAAGTAGGGCAATGGGGCATTCATCAGCCAAGTTTCCCACTGACAAAATTCCAAACTTAAACTTGCCCATGCACTGCTCTGGTGAGCATGTAGCTGCTGGCTATCTTCTTCATCTAAAAGAAGCCATGGGCAGTTGGCACTTTCCCTGGACCCCCACCAAAGGGCCTGCTTTTGTGTCCCCAACAGCCCTATCAGTCCTCTATTTGCTTCACATCACACCCTCTACCCAGAGTGATAGACCCACCTGGAATTTGGGCCCGTCCCCAGTCTACCCTCACAGACGTATGTAGGGAGTAGAGGAGATTCACCAGAGGATTTAATCCCCCAGGGATTCCATGTTTTCACTCTGTCCCTGGGTGGCTGTGCTCCCTTGTACCTGCTTTCTGTGCATGCCTCCCTCTCTTTTTATCTTTTTCATTTGTGGTATCTCACTCTGACATTCTGTGCTTTTGCAACGTTGTTTCTAGGCAGGATGGTCCAGATGCAGGTGGCTGAATGCTCCTCTTTCCAACCTTACTAAGAGTGCCTGATGAGGTGTCTCTAAACTGCAATCTTGGACTTTCTCCTTAAATCTTCAGACTTTTCTAGATACAGCATCATATCATCTGCAAACAGGAATAGTTTGACTGCCTCTTTTCAAAGTTGGATGCTCTTCATTCTTTTTCTTGCCTGTTTGCTCTAGGACTCACAGGACTATGTTGAATAGAAGTGGTGACAGTGGGCATCTTGTTCCACTTCTTAGGGGGAATACTTTCAACATTTCCCCATTCAGTATATTGGCTGTGAATTTGTCATATATGCCTTTTATTATTTAGTTATGCTCCTTCTATACCTCGTTTTATTATGAAGGAGTATTGAATTTTGTCAAATACTTTATATGTACCTGTTGAGATGATCAGATGCTTTTGGTTTTGCTTCTGAATGTGGTTAATCACATTTAATGACTTACTTGCTCATGTTGAACCATGAATGACAAAAGGGACACAAGCTTTCATAATCTATGGGACACAGTAAAAGCAATGAGAAAGAGAAAGTTTGCCACCTTAAATGCTTATATCAAAAAGATACAAAGATCACAAATTATAATGAAATATCTCATTTCAAGGAATTAGAAAAAAAAAAAACCAAAGGAGCTATGAAACAAAAAGTTAGTTCTTTGAAAATATAAAATTGATAGACAACTAGCCATATTAACCAGAAATAGAAGAGAGAAGACTCAAATAAACCAATCATAAATGAAAAAGGATTACAACTGATACCAAAGAAACACAAAATATTATCCAAAAATACTACAAAATATCTATGCACATACACCAAGAAACCCAAAGGAAATGGATAAATTCTTGAAATAATACAATATTCTCAGCTTGGATAAGGAGGAAATAAAAATGCTGAAGAGACCAATAAAGAGTGAGATTAAAACAGTAGTTAAAAAATGTCCCCAAACAATGCTACATATCAGATAGATTCACAGATGAATACTAAAATATACATGCAAGAAAGAATTGATACCTATCTTAAATTATTTCATAACATCGAGAAGGAGGGAATCCTCCCTAACTCATTCTACAAAGCCAGTATCACCTTGATACCAAAGCCAGTAAAGGATACAACAACAACAAAATTAAAAACCAATATCCTCAACAAAATGTGGCAAACCAAAGTCAGCAGAACATCAAAAAGATAAGTCACCATGATCAAGTAGGTTTCATCTCAATGATCCTTTTAAAAATATGGTAGTTATAGCTCTCCATTTTTTTTTTTTTTAGGTTTTATTTTATTTTATTTTATTCAGACAGAGTCTCACTATATCACCCTCAAAAGAGTGCCGTGGTGTCACAGATTACAGCAACTTCAAACTCTTGGGATTAAGCAATTCTCTTGCCTCAGCCTCACAAGTAGCTGGGATTACAGGCCCTTTCAAAAATGTCCAGCTAGTTTTTGTTGCAGTTGTCATTGTCGTTTAGCACGCCTGAGCTGGGTTCAAACCCACCAGCTTTGTTGTATGTGGCTGGCACCATAACCACTGTGCAATGGGTGCCAAGCCCAGAATTAGGTTATAAAAGTTTTTTTTTTTTTTATACTTTTTTAAAAAATTAAATCATAGCTATGTACATTAATGTGATCATGGGACACCATACACTGGTTTTATAAACAGTTTGACACATTTAAATCACACTGGTTACCATAGCCTTCCTGGCATTTTCTTAGTTATTGTGTTAAGACATTTACATTCCACATTTACTAAGTTTCACATATACCCTTGTAAGATGCACCGCAGCTGTAATCACACCAATTATGCTCCCTCTGCCCAGATCCCCCCTCCCTCCCGTCCCTCTCCCCCTTACCTCCCTCTCCCTTCCCCATATTCTTAGGTTATAACGGGGTTATAGCTTTCATATGAAAGCCATAAATTAGTTTCATAGTAGGGCTGAGTACATTGGATACTTTTTCTTCCATTCTTGAGATACTTTACTAAGAAGAATATTTTCCGGCTCCATTCATGTAAACATGAAAGAGGTAAAGTCTCCATCTTTCTTTAAGGCTGCATAATAGTCCATGATGTACATATACCACAATTTATTAATCCATTCATGGATTGATGGGCACTTGGGCTTTTTCCATGGCTCAGCAATTATGAATTGGGCTGCAATAAACATTCTGGTACAAATATCTTTGTTATAATGTGATTTTTGGTCTTTTGGGTATATACCTAGTAGAGGAATTATAGGATTGAATGGCAGATCTATTTTTAGATCTCTAAGTGTTCTTCAAACATCTTTCCAAAAGGAATGTATTAATTTGCATTCCCACCAGCAGTGTAAGTGTTCTCTTTTCTCCACATCCACACCAACAACACTGGTCTTGGGACTTTAGGATTTGGGCTAATCTTACTGGACTTAGATGGTATCTCAAAGTAGTTTTGATTTGTATTGCTCTGATGATTAAAGATGTTGAGCACCTTTTCATATGTCTGTAGGCTGTGTTCCTGTCCTCTTCAGAGAAGTTTTTCTTCAAGTCCCTTGCCCAGCCTGCGATGGGATCACTTGTTCTTTTCTTGCTTATACATTTGAGTTCTCTGTGGATTCTGGTTATTAAACCTTCATCAGAGACATAACCTGCAAATATCTTCTCCCATTCTGAGGGCTGTCTGCTTGCTTGACTTACTATGTTCTTGGCTGTGCATAAGCTTTTTAGTTTGATCAGGTCCCAGTAGTGTATTTTTGAAGCTGCTTTTTCAATTGCCCATGGGTTCCTCCTCATGAAATACTTGCCCAGACTGATTTCTTTAAGGATTTACCTATGTAAGTCTTATTCTATGTTGAATACAAGTGGTGATACTGGATACCCCTGTCTTCTTCCACTTATCAGGAGAAATGCTTTCAACTTTTCCCCATCCATTATAATGCTTCTATGAGTTGTGATTTTGAGACTGTCTCTAGTTTATAAAAGATATATACCTTCCTATATTTTTTCAGTCCTCTCTAATATTTTAGCTATTTTAACATTTTTATTCTTTAATACCTATAAATTAATTTTATTTTATTTCCGGTTAATATGAGGGCACAAACAACCAGGGCACAATATTTGAGTTTGTTAGGTACAGTCCCTTTTGTACTTGTGTCTCACACTCAGAAGGTGTGCCATACACCCCTACATTGTTCCCATTAAGTGCCCCCTCCTTCCTACTCCCCCTTCCTTGTTCCCCCTCAACTTTAATTAAATTGAGTTTTTCTCCTATATGAGCATGAATTAGAATATTGTCTACTGGCTTCATTTTAGTATTGAGTAAAGTGGGTATTTGCTTTTTCATTCTTGTGATACTTTACTAAGAAGAATGTGTTTCATCTCCATACAGGTTAATACAAAAGATGTAAAGGCATCACATTTTTATGGCAGAATAATATTCCATGCTGTAGATATACTTCAGTTTTTTACTCCTTTCCTGAGTTGATGGGTGTTTATGCTGTTTCCACATCTTGGTGATTGTAAATTGAGCTGTGATAAACAATCTAGTGCAAACATCTTTATGATAAAAAGATTTTCTTTTTCATCTGGGTAGATGCCTAGCAGTGGTATTGTGGGGTCAAATGTGAGGTCTAATTTGAGTTTTTCAAGGACACTATATACTTCCTTCCAAAGAGGTTGTAATAGTTTGAAGTCCCCAACAGTATAAAAGTGTTCCCCTCTCTCCACATACACACCAGAATCTGCAACTTTGAGACTTTGTGATATAGGCTATTCTCACTGGGAATAGGTGATACCTCAGGGCAGTGTTGGTTTACATTTCTCTGATGATCAGGGACGATGAGTAGTTTTTCATATGTTTGTTGACCACTCTGTCTTCATCAGAGAAGTTTCTGTTCTTGTCTCTTGCCCAATGATAGATGGGATTGTTTGCTCTCTTTTTTTGTTCATTAATTGAGTTTTCTGTAGATTCTAGTTATCAAGCCTTTGTCAGATTCATAACATGCAAATATCTTTTCCCATTCTGAAAGTTGTCTCCTTGCTTTGATTGTTGTGTCCTTAACTATGCAGAAGCTTAATAAAGTCCCACTTGTTTATTTGTGTTTTTGCTGTGATTACCACTGAAGTCTTCTTCATAAAATTTTTCCCCAGGCTGACATCATCAAGAGTCACCCAACACTTTCTTCTAGGATTTTTGTCATTTCATACCTTATATTTAAATCTTTTATCTATCTTAAATCACTTATTTTTGTAAATGATGAAAGGAGGGGGGTTCAGTTTCAGTCTGTTACATGTGATTATCCAGTTTCTCCCAGTACTATTTATTGAATAGGGATTTTTTTTTTTTTTTTTACAGTGAATACTTTTTTTTTTTTTTTTTTTGGTTTATTAAAGATCAGATGCCAACTAGAGACTAGTTTCATCCTTGGTTTTTTATTCAGTTCCAAAGTCTATTTCTTTATTTTTATGCCAATACCATGCTGTTTTGATCACTGTGGACTTACAATGTAGCCTAAAGCAGTGGTTTTTCAACCTTCCTAATGCTACAACCCTTTAATACAGTTCCTCATGTGTAGTGACCCCCAACCATAAAATTATTTTCATTGTTACTTCATAACTGTAATTTTGCTACTTTTATGAATCAAATGACTCATATGAATAGACCCCTGTGAAAGGGTTGTTTGACCCACAAAGGGGTCATGACCCACAGGTTGAGAACTGCTGGTGTAGAGCCTGGTGGAGTGATGCATTGGCTTTGTTTTTATTACTGAAAATTGCCTCAGCTACATAGGTTTTTTCTGATTCCATAAGAAATGAAGAATTATTTTTTCCAGTTCTTCAAAGTATGAAATTGTTATTTTAACAGGGATTTCATTGGACCAGTAGATTGTTTTGGGTAGTATAGATGTTTTAACAATGTTGATTATTCCCAGCCAGGAGCATGGTAGGCTGTGATGAGGCACTGGAAAGAAAATTCTAACCACCTCTGGCTGAGGGAACCCACCCAGGGACAGCACTCCAGGGGCATAATGAAGCAGTGGTGGACTACAGGAGTCAGCAAGGAGGTCTGGAGCTGAGGAAAATCAGTACAGAAGGCAAATGCTTAGGAATGTGTGGGGACCAGTCAGCCAGCCTACCTGGGGAAACAAGGTTCAGAAAATGATGTCCTGCATTTTTTCTGAACCTGCTAGTGAGCTAAGCCTGCTCACTAGAGTAGCCTTGGAAGGCTTAAACTAGCTGTCCTACATTAAGACACTTGGAAGGAAGAATCAGTCAGACCAGGAGTTTGAGACCAGACTGGGCAACATGGAAAGACCTATTATTAACCAGTAGCATGCACTTATAGTCATGGCTGCTTGGGAAGCTGAATCAGCAAGACTGCTTAAGCTCTAGCATTTGAAACAGCACTAAACCATGATCATGCCATAGCAGTCCTCCCTGGGTGACTGAGCAACACTCTTTCTCTTAAAAAAACAATAAAAAAGGGAAAAAATGATGGTCATTTCAAACTTGTATCAGAACTTTTAGAGATCTAGAAACTTAGACAAAGTATATTTAAAAGGACTATTGATATGTTTGGGGGGAAATTGAAGATTTGTTTTATGGGGTATATGAGAACACCTTCAAATATGTGAAGAAATAATGTCTCTAAGTGGGAATAGATTTATTCTTTAAACTACAGATGGTAGTTTAAACTACCTCAGAACTAGCTGAGCACTCTAACAGTTGATTAAACTGCTTTGCGAAGTACTGGGTTCCATGTGACTAGAGGAAACCTAAGCATGGGTGATCATCTGTAAAATTGTGTGATTGTTTCTTTAAAAGAAAGTTAGTACCAAAAATTACCTTGTTGACTGAGAGTTAGTTAAAATCAAGTAATGTTTTGCTTTCATGTGTACCCATTAGTTTTTAAACCAAAACAAAACAAAAACAAATTAAACAAAGCACTTTTTCCATTTCTAGAAAAATTATTTTATAAAACAATTGTTCCCACTGAAGGGTGACCTCAGATCTCTAAAGGGTAATTTTTTTTTTTTTTTTTTTTTTGCTTAACCAATGAAATTAGTTTCCTGGAAATGAGGACAAAAGCCCTTATATTGCATTATGTTATGATATAATTATGTGGTTGAGAGCAAAAGGAGCAGAGCCCTCACGACCTCAGGACAGTACCTGGGACACTTGCTTCTGCACAGAGTATAGAGAAACAAGTTCAAATGTACCAAGTCAAAATTATATTAAAAATATTTTCAGTATGAAGACTCATAGCAGAAAGCAGGAAGCCTGAAAACAAACTGGGAGATATTACATTTAATGAAAATAAAGAAGTGAAAGAAATTTTTAAAAATGTAAGTATTAAACATGATTTGTGAACATAGTATTTGAGTAAAGAAATAATTGGTAAATTAGTCTAGAGATGCAAAATCTGTGATTAGAAGATAGCAAAGGAGAAATTATTGCTGTCTCAGCAAAATTGGAAATTCCATATGCAAGAGGCAAATTTCTCTTCTCTACTCTTTTGTCTATATGGTTTTTCCACGACACTAGTTTTGGGAATTCTTATTGGAATAGAATCACAATCTGACAAATAGAGGAAAGAAAGTATACTACAACCATTATCTGTCTCTCCTATGTCCCTTTGATGCTGTTTATTAAGAAGATATTTATTTAGCCATTCCTTTAGCAAATATTTATTTACTATCAAAATTTTCTTTGAAGGAGCAAGGGATTAACTACCTAAAGTACAGTAGTAGTCAATAAAGTGACTTTTACTTATTCTTGCTTCTAGGTTTACAGGGAATCAAAAATTATAGGTTAAAATAAGGACCAGAACACTGTGCTCGTTTCTGCCTGTGTTCAGTCCCAGATGCACCACTTACTTCTACCGTATAATGGACTATTGCTGGGCTCACCAGACCTTATGACGGATGGACATGACAGGACCCAGTTCAAGATGGGCAATTCTGATGGTCACTGAGTGTCATGTAGACAGCCATCCTGTTTCTATCACACTTTCTAGCCCAGGACCATACCTGGAGTTGTTTTTTTCAAAAGGCACATAATTCATTAGCAAATTACATGACCCTCATCCACACTGGAAAGTGAGGATAGTAAAACCGGGCCAATTCACCTCATGGGGACATCGTGAAGATCAGAAAAGGCAGGTGAAAAGTATTATATCAAACCAGCCTTATTACTGCTGAAAATATGGTTATATTGGATGTTGTTCGAAAATATATTTGCTATGAGCAGAGACTTAAATTTTGTACTTTTTTTAGCCTTTTATGATTATGGTATTACATATAAGAGGATTTTTTTTTATTAAATCATAGCTGTGAACATTGATATGATCATGGGGCATTATACACTAGTTTCATAGACCGTTTGACACATTTTC
>CAUYPK010034864.1:0-88535 GCA_963574355.1 Loris lydekkerianus | reverse complement strand
AGATGGTGGTGGTGAGGGTGGTGAGTGTGATGACGGGGAAGATGGTGGTGATGAGGGTAGTGAGGGTGATGATGATGGGGAAGATGGTGGTGGTGAGGGTGGTGAGGGTGATGATGACAGGGAAGATGGTGGTGATGAGGGTGGTGAGTGTGATGACGGGGAAGATGGTGGTGATGAGGGTGGTGAGGGTGATGATGACGGGGAAGATTGTGGTGATAAGGGTAGTGAGGGTGATGATGACGGGGAAGATGGTGGTGAGGGTGGTGAGGGTGATGATGACAGGGAAGATGGTGGTGATGAGAGTGGTGAGGGTGATGACGGGGAAGATGGTGGTGCTGATAATGATGACAATGATGACAGTGAAGATGATGGTGGTGATGAGGGTGGTGAGAGTGATGATGGGGAAGATGGTGGGGGTCCGGGTGGTGCGGGTGATGATGAGGGGGAAGATGGTGGTTGTGAGGGGGGTGAGGGTGCTGATGAGGGGGTGGATGTGGGTGCTGATACTGATGTCTATGCTGAGTGTGTGGATGATGGTGGTGTTGAGGGTGGTGAGTGTGATGATGGGGAAGATGGTGGTGGTTAGGGTGGTGAGGGTGATGATGACGGGGAAGATGGTGGTGGTAAGGGTGGTGAGGGTGATGATGACGGGGAAGATGGTGGTGATGAGGGTGGTAAGGGTGATGACGGGGAAGATGGTGGTGGTGAGGGTGGTGAGTGTGATGATGATGGGGAAGATGATGGTGATGAGGGTGGTGAGGGTGGTGATGATGGGGAAGATGGTGGTGATGAGGGTGGTGAGGGTGATGATGACGGGGAAGATGGTGGTGATGAGGGTGGTGAGGGTGATGACGATGGGGAAGATGGTGGTGATGAGGGTGGTGAGGGTGATGATGATCACCCCGCCAAAAACCCAAATCAAGTATAACAAATGTCTTGATGTCACCAAAAACAAGAACAAAGCTGTGGTGTGGGCTCTGGGTGTCTGGTTGGTCCACTCAATAGGACATGACTGAGAAAGGGCTGGAACCAGAAGTGCCAAATCCCCAAACCAGGCCTCCTCTGAGCAGGAGCAGCAGTGAATTTCATCCACAGCATAACTTTCTTTCTCACTTAAGAGAAAGATCTAGTCCAGAGGCAGCCATGAGCCCCTGCACTGCACAGCAGTGGAGTTGAGTAGGAAGGGTCCACAGATTCCCCTCAGCCCTCAGCCCAAGATCTAGAAGAATTACATTTAAGCTCTGCCGCTGTGAAGCATGACCGGTCCCTTTGAGCAAATCCCGTCACCTCTCAGAACCCTGCTTTTCGCAGCTGCCATGTGAGAATTGTGAGACCTGCCTGGCTTCTGCCAGGAAGTGGTTATGAGAATCAACGAACCCCTAAGTTAGTGGCTTAACCAGTAATGTTGATTATTCCTCAGGATTCAGCACAGTCTGGCTGGTATCTGCATTCCTCGGTGGCTGGATGGGGGCTGGGACGTCTGATGATTGACTTCCCCATCACTGTCAGCTAGGGGTGGGGTGCCTGGGCCACAGACCTCCCATCCCCCAGGACAAGCATGGCTTGTTCACCAGGTGGGGATTGCAGGGATCCTGAGCACAGCAACAGCCCGAACTCCCATGAGCAAAGGTTTTCAAGCTTTTTCTACGTGCCTCAGATTTGCTATTTTCCCATTGCCAAAGCCAGATTCAAGGGGTAGAGAGAGAGACTGTGCTCTTGATGGGAGGAGCCCAAAGTCACCTTCATAGGAGCTTGGGCTGAGGGCTGAGGGGAATCTCTGGACCCTTCCTACTCAACTCCACTGCTGTGCAGTGCAGGGGCTCATGGCTGCCTCTGGACACATCTGTGTCAGACCCACTGAGGGCATTGGGCGAGTTGTCTCACCACGTCTAAGCATCAGTCTGCTGACCTATGACATGGAGAGGAAAAGGGGACTTTCCTGTGTGAGGTTGGGGCAAGGTAGAAAGTCACCCAGTGCCTGGCACACAGCCAGAGCTTTGTAAATGCTTATTACTACTACTATTATCAATTGTATTCTCCATGCAGCAAAGAATGTGCTTTTCTTAAAAAAATAGAAAGGGATGGTGATGTCTTCAAAGGGACAGGGCAGCTTTTTTAGTTGACTCCAGAGCAGATACTCCTAGAGCAGCTGAGCTCCCTGCATGCTGTTCTCTGTGAGCTGGTAGGGGCTGAAAGCGCCGGGCAGCTTTCCTCATGGGCCCTGAGAGAAGGGTTTGCTGGCCAGGGCTGCTGGGAGGGTCTGGGTGCCTCGAGAGCCCAGCTGGCCCTCTGCCATTGGGGTCTTCCATGCTGGACCTAGGGGGTATTGTCCTGGAGTCTCAGGGGGAGCCTGGCCCTACCCATGCCTGGATTGCAGACTTCTGGTCTCCAAACTGAGGAGGATAAATTTCTGTTCTCACTTACCCGGTCTGTGGCACTAATACCCCTAAAGGCTAAGAAACGGGCATGACACAAAGAGCTAACACGAGAAAGAACTGTGAGTGAATCACAGTGTCCACTTGTAGACGGGAACGTGACATACTCAGATATTTTTCTTTAGCAAATTGTCAGAGATTTAAGGCATACAGATCCTTGATGCTGGCCTGGGTACGGGGCAATAATGCACACGCTACTGTGCTCTAGAATATGCCTTTGTTCAGCTTTAGCTCCTGAATTTGTTCTGTGGAACAAAGAGTGATTTGAGATGGGGCGGTAGCCCCATGGTACCGCTCAGGGTACTGAAGTTGGAAGCCACGTATGCAAGTGTCTGCAGGGGAACAATGGTTTCAACAAGTACACTGTAGCCAGAAAGTACTGTGAAAGTCACACTTTCATTGACACGGAATATTGTTCCTAAAATGCAATGTGCAAAGCTGGTTACAAGAGACTAATTTTATTAAAGGGCAACACAAAGAAGCTTGTACCCTGGGGACAGGTGGGAGGTGCTGTCAGGAGGTCAGCCATCGCATCTCTGGACCATAGAATCAAGGGTAATTTTGAAATTTCTGTTTGGGTTCTGCTGTGGTGTCCAAACTTCGTGTAAAGAACAGGTCTTATTTTTGAAACAAGAAAACAATGCAATTGAAAACAGTTTGGTGGAGGCTATGTGACCAAAGCCATATGCCTGGCCCAGCTGATGGGGAGGTGGGTCCCCAGGAGGGCAGAGTACATGGCTGTGGTGTCCTAGGGCACAGCAGGAGCAGCTGTTGTGACTGCACCACTGCCTCCAGGGGCTGGGGCTGAGGGTCAGGTGGTAGCTTTTCTGCCTGAGCCATGCTTGGCCCTGTCTTGGGCTCACCTCCTCTCAGCCCTGCAAAAGCCTGATTTGTCATCTGAGAAACTGGGTGTGGGGACAGCGTTGCCCCTGGACGGGCATGAGCTGGGGTCAGCATTAAATGTTGTTGTGTTCACCTTCAATTCCCATGTCCTCCCCACATGGCTTGGGTGCTTCTCGCATGGAGAAGTGGGGAGAGGGGGCCATAGGGACCCCATCCTCTGGGCTGCCTTCATCCTACAAGCCAAAGACTATGGAGGTGCCCAGAAAGAGACAGGTCATTTCAGTCCAGTGTCATTTGCATGCAGTGTCCCAACAGTGATGCCCAGGGGGGGCAGGGAGATGGCCTGAGCTGGGGCTCCTGCCTGGAGGGTCTGCAATGGCCCCCTAACCCTGAAGCAGACCACTTCTCACCCTCCCCAGAGGAGGAGAACAAGGCAGCCTGGAGTCCTGCTGCTCAGACCTTTGAGGAGAGCAAAGAGCACAGAAAAACAGTGAGCTGACAGCACTGCTTAGGCTACACCCTCCCAAGCCACACTTCCCAGACCATGCCCTCCCAGACCATGCCCTCCCAGGCCACACCCTCCCAGGCCACACCCTCCCGGGCCACACCCTCCAAGGCCACACACCCCCTGGGCCACGCCCCACCAGGCCACACTTCCCAGGCCATGCCCTCTCTGGCCACACTTCCTAGGCCATGCCTCCCAGGCCATGCCCTCTCGGGACGCATACCCCTGGGCCATGCCTCCCAGGTCACACCCTCTCGGGCCACACACCCCTGGGCCATGCCCTCCCAGGCCACACCTTCCAGGCCACACTTTGCAGGTCACACCTCTCAGGCCACACACCCTCTCAGACCACACTTCCCAGGCCAGATACCCCTGGGCCACACTTCCTAGGCCACACCCTCCCGGGCCACACTTCCCAGGCCACACTTCACAGGCCACGCCCCCCAGGCCACACCCTCCCAGGCCTGTTTCTCTGCAGACCACTTGCTCCCCAGGCCCATGCTCTTGCCAGATCATGTTCTTCCCAGGTCACCCTCTCTCTAGCCATGCTCTGTCTAGATCATGCTCTCCCAGCCATGTTTTCCTTTGGCTATTTCCTGCCAAAGACTTAGTTCCATCCCTGGAGGAGGAGAGCCCAGATGGTGTCCAGAAGCCCATACAGCAGAAGGGCAGGCCTGTCCTGTGCTCCTGGAGCCCCTGGGGATCTCTGCCCTTCCTCAGAGCTGAGGCCTCTGTTGCAGCTCAGGGATCGTGTCCGGCAGCAGGAGGACCCTCTGTGCACTCTCTTGCCTCCTTCATCACCCTCCCCTTGGTTTTGTTGAGCCTGAGTGGCTCAGCCATCTGTCCAGAAAGGCCTAGCACCTGGATGCCAAACTCCCTTCCTGGGCAGAAGCGAGGCCTAAAGTCAGATGAAGGGACAAGCTTGTTTGTGTTTGATATAAGCACTAGATTGTTCTCTGCCCTCGTCAGCTATTATGCAGAGGCAAGTCCTAAAATAATATTGAATTTCCTCTCTCATAATTTGCAGGGAGGATATTCATCTGGAATTAAGCTGGGATGGGGAATGCTTTCATCTGCGGGCACCGGGGGACTTATGTGCCGACTCCCGGCATGGCGGGTAAGAATGCGGGTCTCTGTGTTTGCCATGGGGCTGGTGCCGATGCTGGCCCCGGCTCACCAAGTTCACAGCATGAAGCCTGCTCTGGGAGAAGGACGCTTTTGTTTTTTAATAAATATGTCTCTTCACTGATTGTTCAGAATTCCAGATGGGACCTGGACCCCAGGGACCGAAGCCAAAGACTTACTGATACTTGACTGTGGCTCGAGCTCCTGAAGGCAACCCTGGGAGGTGGTGGTGCCTGGCACGTAGTGGGTGGCCACTGCACGCTCGGGTGGGCTCTAGCCCAAAGAACACTCACAGAACAACCTTCTGTCTGTGGTCAGGAGCTGCTTTGCTTGGACTTCTAAACGGCTGCTTTAGTTTATCGCAGTGGCTGGGATTCTTGGCTCCTTCCGGAGTTATTGAGGCTCCCTCTGCCTTTGCTGTTTCCGTTGAGTATGCTGGTGCCTGTGCTTCAGGGAAAGGGGCAGAGGTGGTTCTTCACTGGTGTCCCCATGGGGACAAAACCAGACTTCAGGGCCAGTCAGACCACATTCAAATCCCAGGTCCATTGCTTACTAGTTCTGGGACTTTGGGCTTAACCTCTCACATACTCATTTCCTCATGTACACAATGCGCCTTGACGGGTCACTGTGAGGACGGAGACGAAGCATCACAGCCCCAACAACTCCTCACAGACTGCTACTGTTATTAAAAGGACGGTCAGGTGTACAGCTGAAACTTCATACACTAATTTCTTTCAGTTGCTCAAAAAACATTTGCTGAGTACCTAGGCTCCATGACAGGCACTGAGGGTACACAGAGAGAGAGGAGGCATAGATCTTGTTCTTGAGTGAATGAGATGCTGACGGGGATGGTGATGATGATGGCAGCTGTAACTGGACGCTGCTGATGACGACGGCAGTGTTGACAAGGATGGTGAAGATAGAGATGGTGCTGCCGCTGCCGTTGCTCCTGGTGACGATAATGGTGATGGTGACCGTGCTGGTGGTGGATCGGCTGAGACATCCTGCCAAGCCCTGCAGAGCAGTGAACTGAAGTGTGTCTGGGTCTGTGGTTCTGTGTCATAAACGAGGCAAACACCAGGGGAAGCTGGGTGACCTATGTCAGAACTCTAACTAGTAGTACTAATCTGTACGAATTAAAATCATTTCAAAACAAATTAAAAAGAATAAAAGGAACGCCACCATCAAACATCTCATAACCTCTAGCTGGATACCTTCTGAGGAAGAACTCACCACCTATCACACACAAAACACCAATTCATCCCTCCTGGCCCCCCCAGATCTCATCCAACCTGGGCATCCCAAGATAGCTGGGTGTCACCACTCAGCAGCACCTTCTCCCCATTCTTGACCTCTCCAGCTCATGCACAGGGGCACTGACACACTCATCGCGCCGATGAAGACTTGCTGACGGGATGAAGGCCCCACCTAGCCCAGCCTCTCTCCTCTTTAGGGCCCCTTGAGAAAAGCACCACGGCACACAGAATAACCCTCCCCCCCCAAGACATTTACATCCTCTTTTCTGTAGCCCATGAGCAAACACTCTCACAGTGAAAGGGCCTTTGTGGATGTGGTTAAGGATCCCTAAGACAAGAGATGATCCTGGATGACCCGGGGGCCTGATTTAATCCACAGGGTCGTCCTGAGAGGCAGGCAGGAGGTCAGAGTCAGGGAGGGAAAACTGAGAGTGTGGGTCTGCTGTTTGGAGGTGGACGGCACCCTGGAATAGGGGACGTGGTGGCCTCATCTGGGAGCCGAGAAAAGCTGGAGCCTCTAAGGCAGTGGTTCTCAACCTTCCTAATGCTGCGGCCCTTTAATACAGTTCCTGTGTTTTGCAACCCACAGGTTGAGAACCACTGCTAAGGGGAGCCAGCCCTGCTGATATCCGGATCTGAACCCAGCGAGACTCTGAACTCCAGAACTATGAGAAAATAAAATGTTTGTTTTAAGCCACTGTGTTTGTGGTTCTTTTTTTACAGGAACAATAGGAAACTCATACACCAGCTGGGTGGTGATGCTAATAAAACACACTGCCTTGAGCCCAACCGCGTGCTGGCTGCCTGTGCTTTATACAGTTACACTTTATTATTCACACCAGAACACTGAGGTAGGCAGTGTGTTACACCATCCTTGCCCCATCCCACTGGCAGAGGATGGGGGGGTTGGCGAGAGGATGACGCTGAGGAACTGAGACCTAGAGGCTTGTGCCATGTCACCTCCATTGCCCTGGTGAGCAGATGGGCCCCCGGGCCCCTTCACTTGCCCTGACCACAGCAAAGGGCTCAAGGCTAGTAAGGATATCCACCACCACCCTCCACCCTGAGGACCATACTGGCCTGGAGGAGCTGACCTGGGCAGGACACTCTGGCGGTGAGTGGCAAAAATGCTGACCCACAGGGACCAAAATGAGAAAAGGCTCTGCTTGTCTCTCATAGCTGGAAGGTCCAGGCTGTCATCCAAAATTACCTAAGGTATGAAGAATCAGGAAAATATGACACTTTCTCAAGGGCAAAGACAACCCACAGAGACCAGGCCTGACGTGACTGAGAGGCTGAACTCCGCCGACAGAGATTTCAAAGCAGCTCCTTCACTAGGCTCAAGAATGTTAAGGGAATTATGCTTACAATAAATAAAAAGACAGAAACCTTTCACATAAAAATAGAAACTGTAGAAAGGAAATAAATGGAAATTCTAGAACCAAAACATAAATTATCTGAAATAAAAAGCTAGATAGTGGAGGGTGGAGATGACAGAAAAAAAAGAAAGAGTGAACTGGAACAAAATCCTCAAAAATGATTTAACCTGAAAGCAGAGACATAAAGATCGAAATTAAAGTTAACAAAGACTTGGTAATCTATAGGATGGCATGAAAAGGCCCATCTTGTGTGCAATTGGATTCTCAAGGGAGAAGGGTGAGAATGGGCACCCCCCAAAAATTATTTGGACAAACCACAGAAATTTTCCCCAATTTGGTGAAGATATGTTTACAGATATAAGTCATTGGATGCCAAGAAAGAGGAATACAAAGAAACTGTGCTTAGGCATGTCATAATCACACTTCTGAAAACTGAAGATAAAGGGAAAATCTTAAAAGCAACCAAAGATAAACGGCACCCAACTCCAGGGGATTAAGGATGTCAATTACCACTGAATTCTCATTAAAAGCATTGGAAGTCAGAGGACAGGAAAACACCTTCAAAAGCACCTTCTTTGCTGAAAGCAAAGCAAAGCAAAACAAAACAAAACCCTGTCAACCCAGAATTTTATGTCCAGCAAAAATATCCTTCAAGAATGAAGGTGAAATGAAGATTGGATAAAAGCAAACTAAGAGAATTTATCAGCAGCTGACCTGTGTTACATAAAATAGTAAATAAAGTTCTATCTGGAAATGATACCAGATAGAAATCCAAGCCTTCTGGAAGGAATAAAACACACCAGTGGTGATAAAGACGTGAGCGGGTAGTGTGGCATGAGAGCACAGCTCTTTCCAGATTCCTGCGTACCTGGACCTTTGCATGTGTCCAATTCCAACGATAACCTTACCAGAATTTTCCGGTGGAAATCAAAAAACTGGTTCTAAAATTGATAGGGGCATTTGAAGGACCGTGAATATCTAAGGCAGCATTGAAAAATAAGAACGAGGTTGAAGAACCAGCTGAATTTTAAGACCCAATCTAAAGCGACAGAAGGCAGATGGCAGGAGCCAAGATCAAGTTCAATAAGCAGATTGGTGGGCAAGGCTACTTTTTTCTTTTTTTTTTTCAAAAAAACTGCACAGCAATCTAATGACGGATATTTCCAACAAAGCCTGCTGGTGTGACCAGCTATCTGCATACCCCAAATCAATTCAAGGAGAATCACAGGCCTAACAGCTAAAATTACAAAGCTTTTAAGAGAAAATTTAGGTGAATATCTTCATACCTTGGGGTTGGAGAAAGCTTCTTAGGACATAAAAAGCAATAACTTACGAGAAAACTATAAATCAGATTTCAACAAAATAAAAAACAAGTGCTCGTGAAAGGACTTTATTAAGACTGGGAAGAGGCCCGCTGTACACTGGAACAAAAGATCTGACAAATGTCTGTCTGAAGAAGAACGGGGATCCAGTTTATATAAAGGACTGGAACAAAAAAAAGTTTTTTTTAAGGGGCAAGTAATTCGAATACATCAGCGAGCATAGGAGAAGCCCCCAGTGTCATCAAGGAAATGCAAAATATGGTTCGTTGTTTTAATTTTCACACCACAGATTAATTTTGCCTGTTCTAGATTGTTCTATAAATGGAATCACACTGTGTGTGCCCCCTCTGGGGCGGGGGCAGGTGGGGTGTGGATTGGCTGGGAAAGAGCATGGGAAGATGGTGGTGCTCTATACTTTCACTGGTTTTGGTGAATATTTGTTGCAATTCATTGAATGCCAACAAATGGTTCACTTAAGATTTGTGAATTTCATCGCATATGAAGTTTACCTCAAAAGAAAATCAAGAACCAATACACAGACACTGATCTCTAAGTTAACATGCTGAAGTTTCTTGACTACGTGTGCTAATACATATAACTTAGCTTGAAATGCATCTAAAAATATGGGTTGATGGATCGACAGATGTGAGTAGAGACGTGATAGAGTCAGGGTATTCAGTGTTAATTGCAGAGTCCAGGAGGTGGGTCTAAAAGTGATCACTGTAGAATTCTTTCAAGCATTCTATATTTTCAAACATTTCATAATCAATGTTGGAAATTAAAAAAAAAAAAGAAAGAAGAACCCATATGAGCCAGAGACTATATTTGCAATGCTTTTTTTTCCCAACAAAGAACTGTATCTAGTAAGGATCTTTAAATAATTCTAAAATCAAAAAGGAAAGACAACATCTTAGATAAAACTAGAGCAGACACGTCACCAAAGAGGGTTCCCCAATGGACAACAATGTTTGGAAAAGTTGGCAGCTTCTTCAGGCTGCAGTGAGTTATAAATCAAAACACAATAAGGGTCCTTCCCACGCAAACTGGAATGACTAAAACGGAAAAAAAGAAAAATAAACCCAGCAAAACAAAGCACAGAAAACCAGACAATGCCAAATGTTGGCTAGGATGCAGCGCCACCAGGACACCCAGACACTTACGAACCATGATGGGATGGTGACTTGCCATAAATATTCTGAATGCTTGCCCCCCCAGGGACTGAGTATGCACCCGCCAGTGACTAGTGATCCTAGAGGGAGTCCCACCAAGAATGGGTGGGCACAGTGCACAGCTAAAGCATCACTGCAAAAAGGGCTTAGCCCTGCAGAGCAGAGGGGCCAAGCCTGGGGACATCTGCGTACCCACCAGGGGCAGAATGGAGATGGACAGCAAACACATTCACCCGAGGTGGGGATGACTCCCAAAGACACAATGATGGCCAAAAAAGGCCAGACACACGCTCTACTATTTCATGATGAGCCTGACCCACAGCGAGGGAGAACAGACCAGCAGCTGCTTTGGGGGGTTCTGACTGGAAGGATTCCCGGATGCTGGAATGTCCGGGTTACTTTGCAGAAGCTTGAGTGGGGAAGTTTTCTGTATACAAACGATCCTACGATACTGGAAATGCGCCCAGCCTGCAGAGCTCTTGCCCCAGGAACCTCTGCCTGACATGCCCCTGGAGGCCGGGAGTGAGGCCAGGGGGTCAGAGGTCCAAGCCCCCGGGCATTGGGCGTCCACCCAGTCTGTTTGCTTAGGTGGCCTCCTCACAATGCCCCGTCTGTTCCTCCCAGGCCTAGCGGAACTCCTGCGCATTGGCTGTGAGCTCCCTCTCTGCTTCAGTTTCCCCTGGGTCAAGCGAAAGTGTGGGGCATCCCCAGGGGCTCCTGAACAAGTGAGAGGGCCTTCTGCCTCCCCCCAATCTGCCCGGCAGACCCCATGTCCTTACGGCGGCTCCCCCCGGCCCTCCTATCTATACTTCTAGGCCTGAGTCACTCCCTTAATGACTAACACAGTTTGGGAAACATTTAAGGCACGCTGCACATTTTTTTTTTCACTGCATGGGCAATAAAAAGATTAATTGAATCGAGATCTCCCCTAAATACAAATGGGAAATAAAATAACTCTGCACAGTCTCAAAATAAACCTGATGTGCTTCTGAGCTGAGTCTCAGCTAATACAAACCAAACCCGGGCTTTTCCCGTCACCATCCCAGCCATCCTGCGCTCAGCTAGGGCTGTCATAGCACCACAGCTGCTGGATTGGAGAGAGGCCTCTGGTTGACCTCTCAGCTGAACATCCCCCAGGCACGGGTAGGGGGTTCCCTGGGTTGGGACCCTGTACTTTCCTTGTCTGTTGGGCAGTCTTGTTCCAGGGGTTGTGGGTCAAAACAGGCAGTTATCAAGGACTGCATGCCAGGTGCTGGTGACTTGTGAGGAGATAGGTGTCAGGCTACAAGGACAGCTGCTCCTCTAGCCTCTGCACACCGCTTGTCACCTCAGTGTACAGGTGGGGACTGAGGCCACCTAAGGGTGTGGTGAGCTCCAGAAGGAACCCAGGTCTGACTCCAGATGCCCCCACACTGCCCTGGGGAGAAGACCACAGCCCATCTGCTTCCTGTTAGGGGCCAGCCTCATCAGCCCAGGTTGGGGGGGGTGGGAATTCTGTGGGCATCAGAGGATTCTTCAAGGCCAGGAGAACTGCTGGGCTGGTGTCCTCTGACCTCTGCTGTGTCTCCCACAGTCCTGGGGAGCATGTGCAGGCTGACCGGGCTCCTCAACACAGCAGGGGCTGGAAATCCCAGCAGGTGGGGGTAGCTGTGGCCCTTCTTGTTATTTTGTCTCCAAGGTAGGAACAATGACTTATGCCTTGGGGTCAGTGTGCAGCTTCAAGGTGACAGTGATTCTGTGTGAAGGTCTGGGCTGGTCAGCCAGGGAGGCTCTGCACACTGACTCTGGTGTCTCCGAGAGCCCTGCCAGGGCCCATGGTCTT
Organism: Loris lydekkerianus; assembly: GCA_963574355.1. Lineage (NCBI taxonomy): Eukaryota > Metazoa > Chordata > Mammalia > Primates > Lorisidae > Loris > Loris lydekkerianus. The sequence goes on along the minus strand of CAUYPK010034864.1, from coordinate 76,679 downwards.
TTTTGGTGATTAGTGGACAATGGCAGCTGGACACCTCCATTCTCATGACCTCACGGATCAGCCAGAGACCTCCCTCCTCCCCATGCCCAGCCCCCCGTGCCGACCTGTCCTCGGGTCCCAGAGGCTGCAGGAGAAGTGGGCCCAGGACAGAACCACTGACCCCACCCCCAGAGGGGCCAGTCAGTCATCAACAAAGGAAGAGGAGAAATGGAATAAAGATTCTTTTTAATGCTCTAGGCTGCTAAGTGCAGCACTTTAACCAGAACTTTACCTGAGTGCGCACTCACGGCCCTTCCCTTCCAAAACTCTGCCTCTTGCACTCTGGCCTCAGCCAAGAATAACGGGAGCAGAAGGCACCATTCTCCCCGGTCTCTCCAGATGACAGGGCTGCCAGGTTGTCATGGTGAAATTAGGGCAGGAGTCTGTTGAAGCCAGGCCAGGTGGACAGAGGCAAAAGTGCCAGGTCACCTCTATGGGCTCGCAAAGTCACCACTATGCCCCAGTGGGTGCGCTGGCCCAGCCTCAGCCCTGCTGAAAAACAGACCAATTACTGATGACATCTGCCTTCTTTCCCAGCCTGGGGAGTGTCACCAGCACCAGGAGAACCACAGCCGATGTTTCAGCAGAAGGAAGAAGCCTTTGGAAAGGGACCATGTGCTGCATTATGGTCGATCCCCAAGGCTCCTGTGGGTTTGTTCTGCACAGCGCCCTAAACTGTGACTATGACTATGGCTGTGGTTGAAGGATTCACAGCATGGTCCTAGAACACCAGCCTGGGATACCCTCTTGCTTTGCAACTCAGAGTGACTGTGGTGGGGCCTTGATCCCATCCAGGCCCCTGTGGCCATCCGCCCAGAGCTCACACGACAGCAATTGCACCTGCATGGTCTAGCCCTGGCCATAGGCGGCTACTTAAGTTGAGTTACAGCTAGAAATCTGGTTCTCCAGTCTGACCAGCCACATGTCAAGTGCTCAGAGGCCCTGGGTGGCTGGTGTCATCTGGGCTGGGCAGCACCCATGCGGAACAGTTTCATCATCGTGGAACGTGCTCTTGGACACACCATGCAACTCTCTTCTCTTGCCCTTGACAGTGGGGAGGATGCAGACCAGCAGTCCAGATGCCTGGTAAGCATCTGTCTCTGCCTCCTTGTGCTCTGTGACCTCAGGCCCATGTCTCCTGGAGGACAGGGGACAGCAGGATGAACAGCCTTTACAGGCCCCTCCAGAACTTGCTGCAGGACTCTGGGCCACACCAGCTGAACCCAAAGTCTGGCAAACAGGACTGCTCCTCAGGGGTGTCGGGGCTCCACACCCAGTGCCTCCTGTCCTGTGGGGACCCTGTGCAGGGAGACAGAGGCAGGGCGGCCATGTTCAGGGGCTCCCAGTGCATGGGGTTCAAGGCCTGGTAGTTTGTGGGGGAGCTCTAAGTCTGGCCCAGCCTCACCTCTGGGATGGGGGGGCGCATAGCCACGAAGGCCCCTCCTCAGAACCCAGACTCTTTGGGGAGACCTTCTGGCCATAGCCTTGACCACTCATGGCCTGGTAGAGAATTGTTCCTCACACAGGTGTGACCACAGGCACAGAGGGGTGTGGTCACTGCCTGAGGGCACACAGCAAGGCTGTAGAGCCAGCTCAGTCCTAACCTGACCCTCTTGACGCTGACCCTGACACTGTTCAGGCAGCTTAATCCCCTTCTGCAGGGGACCTGCCCCATACACTGTGCTACACTCGCTGGCCAAGCCCTCAGCTCTCAAACTCTCAGCTTCAGAGCAGTCTGAGATGGCAGACAGGTTGCAAAGAGTGTGGAGAGCTCCCTGCTGCCCTGTTCCAAGGTCCTATGCCATTATGGCACATTAGTGATGACCAGGGAGCATATGCTGATGTCACCCCAGCAGCCCACCTGGGGGTTCTGCTCTACTTCCTGGGGGAGACTTGTCCCTGCTGCCCCATGAGTCTGTTCATCTAGCTGCCTCTTGTATTACAGACTCAGGTGTCGGTTTCACTCCTAGGCTCACACCCATGCCAGCTCTGTGGCTGCCCACACCCCTCTGTCCTGGCGCCCCCTGTCCTGTGAGCTTGGAGCATTTTCCTGCTTCCTGGCACTGACAGCTGGCCTGGGCCTGGTCATTACGTCCTCTGCCCACTCGACAATCAGTCATTCTCCAAGAAGCCCTGATCCTTTCGACTGGACAGTCTTCTGGAAACCAAGATCTGGCCTGGCTTCTCTGGAATCAGTGTCACCAGGCCCAGGCCTCCCACAGACGGAGCCAGGAGCGCAAGCATTCTAACCTGGGCAGACGCACAGACCAAGGCTGTCACTACTCCCATCCCCCTGTGAATGCAACAAGCCGGACATGAATCCACATGGACGTCACCCACTGACCAGTGACCAGCCCTTCCTCCAGGCTATGTACTGAGCCTACCAACTGTGAACTGTCCCCCATTCATCCCTATTTTTGGTATGGAGGGTGAGGTGCCACCAGGTGCCAAACATGTGCTTAGGCAGGGGCTCAGCCAGCCACAGGCACCGGCCCCCCTTGGGCATCTCCGACATCATCTTAACCCTGCCCTTAGCTCTGGAAAGAGGCCCAGGAGAGCAGGCCCAGGATGGACTATCTGGGATCTAGGACTGCGGGGTGTCAGAGAGAAACCCAGTGGTGCCCACCTGCTCCCTTTCGGCCAGGACTTGCCCCACATCCGTGGTGTCCTGTAACTGCATGTAGACAAAAGCTTGCAGGGGTGATGGCAACATGTGGATGGCACTGTCACGTGGAGGTCTTGTCACGTGGAGGCACTGTCATGCTGTGGCACTGTCATGCTGTGGCACTGTCACACAGGAAGCACTGTCCCGCGGTGGTACTGTCACGTGGTGGCACTATCATGTGGTGGCACTGTCACACAGTGACACTGTCATATGGTAGCATTGTCATGTGGTGGCACTGTGACTCTGTGGCATTTTCACTCGGTGGCACTGTGACCCTGTGGCATTGTCACGTGGTGGCACTGTGACTCTGTGGCATTGTCACACGGTGGCACTGTGACTCTGTGGCATTGTCACGCAGTGGCCTCAGGTTATTTTCTTCCCACACTCATTTGCTCCCCACCTGCCGCTGCCACGCAGCAGACGTCATAGTGAAAAGGAAAAGCAGGGACGAGCTGCTGCTGGGAGGCCCACAGCACCATTCAAGGCAGGCCTGCCACCAAGTGGCAGGGCCCCTCTTCCCTGGCAGGCCCCTGTGGGGGACTGAACAGCTCAGTCCTGAGCAGGGCCATTCTACCTCCCACATCAGTGAGGGGCAGGGGCTGTGGGCAGCAGCTCGGGGTGGTCTATGGCTTCCAGCCCATGTGCTACCCCTTGTTCTCACCCCCTGAACCCTATGAAGGGTTCCCAGGCTCTGTCTAGGAGGGTTGGTGGCCAATGCCCTGCAGGGCTGGTATGTTTCCTGACCTGTTAGCTGCTGCCTGAAGCTCTGTGCTCCAGGACCCTGGGCCTCTGTGAAGCACATACAGGAGATGGGCCTGAATCCCACCCAGCCTAGTACTGGCTCCCTGGGTGCTACGGGTGAATGTCATGCCACTTTTCTAGCAGTGGGGGTGGGGGATGAGCTGTGGTGGGACGGTGGGGGCCTCCCTGCCTCTGAGCCCCACCTCACCTGCTGCCCTCACCTCTCCAAGGCCTTCCTTGTCCATGCCCAGCTGGACAAATCCAGCCTTGGCCCGCCAAACAACGACAGCTGGAGTCCCACTGCGCCTGGGGCCCTGGGGACAAGCCTGTGCATTGCTGGAGCTGCCACCCACGCCCGGAGCCTGAGGTCCCAGTGTTTGCGTCCACAGCTTGGCACTCCCAAGCCCCTCAAAGTCCACAAGGCAATGCTGAGCCACCCCCACTCAATACCCAAACCTACCCTTTCCCTGGTCCCCCAAGTAGCCAGTGCCCATGGGTGTGCCTTTGGCCCCTAGCCCATCAAGACCTTACCCAGAGGCCCACCAAGCCCACTGCATCAACATGCCCAGACATACCAGTCAAGGCCGGTTCTTGCTAGGCACCTGCTGATGGCAGTAGCCCCCAAATGCCTGACCCACGTACCCTCAGCCCCTGTGCCCAGCTCTGAGGACACCCTGAGGACTGCCGGGCAGGGGCGAAGCTGAAATACCAAGTGCACGCCTCTGAGCTGCCGTCCTGGCCCTGTCTGGGCATTGGTCCGTGGGGGGCCTAGGGGTCCTTTCCAACCCAGGTGTCAGCTTTCTGGGGCAAACACACAGTCAACGTGGGAGGAAGTTAGGATTACGTCAGAGAGCTGGGGAGGGCGGCTTGATCTGGGAAAGCCTGGAGGACAGCCCAGAATAAACCCCCAAAGAGAACAGACCAGAAAAGCAGACCCCACGCCCTTTCCTGCTGTATTCTAAGTCTGTTAGGAAGAAATAATATTTTCTTCCTTAAACACATTAACCTCCCAAGCATTGGGTCACCAGCTCTTCCCTCTGGCTCTCAGCAGCGGAAAGCCTGGGGCAGGCATCTCTCCCTGACTCCATCCTCTGTGTGGTGCCCTGGGGTCCCCACAGCCGGAAACGGGGCTAAGGCTGGGAGCCTGCCCATGGCGCCTGCCCCGAGATGGACCCAGGTGTGGCTGTGACGGGGCTGCCCCCAAGGCAAGGGCTCTGCACCACAGACCCCACACTGTGCACCACCTGGCCTGTGGCTGCAGGTCCTGCTACCCAGTGCTGAACTGAGGGCCATGGGCAAGGACAGGCGGCCTCCACAGCTCTAGTGCCCAGTCCGGAGGCTGCCCACAGGCGAAGGCACAACCTCGATGGCCACTGGGAGAGAAGGCAGCCCCACAGTAGCCCCCTGGCTCCCTTCCTGGCCCCTGTGCTCCCTGTGACTTTCTGGTTACTCTTAGGAAAAGGCGCCTTAGCTTCCTGGCCACAGCCCTGCCATCGAGTCTGTAGCAGAAGAGGGCGTGTTTTAAATATCGGGGCCTTAACCTCTTGTCCTGGGTCCACAGTGGCCTCATGGGCATGGGGTGAAAGTGACAGTAGGTGGGTCAGACAGGCCCCCGAGGTGCCTGGGCAAGCCCTTGAATTGCCCTGACGGCCTCAGCAGAGAGCCAAGGTCCCTGCCCTGGTGAGGAGGCCACCTGCGCCCCTTGTGCTGGTGACTCTGTCCTGCCTGGCCCTGTCACCCTGGCCTCCTGCTCTCTCCTATTCCTCACTTGGCCCTGGGGAACTGCTGGTCAGCCCTCAGTCCCCCTGACATGTCCCATTCCCCTTGCCTTTGTGTCTGGGGCCCACACAGGCTTTGGGCAGCATGGTGCCCTCTTTTTCTCCTAGTGGGGCTATTGGGGGATCAGGGCACGGCAGACAGAAAGGGCCCCCATAGCTGCTCCCTGGGGCTACCAGGGGCTGCCTTCTCCAGCCTCCCTGAGACACCAGCTTGGATAATGTCCGGGTCTGGTCACCTCTTGGCCTCATCCTTTGAGCCCTCAGAGCTACTGTGTAGGTCCCTGGGCTCATCAGATGTAGGGAACCACTCGCATCTGGGTCTGCATTCTTGCTCTGTCCTATGTGATCTCAGACAAATCAGTGCCTTTCTGAGCCTGAGTCTCCTCACCTCTAAAACAGGTGTAAGAAAATGCCGGCCGTTCTACAAGGAAGGGGACCCAAGCTCTAAGGCAGCGGTTCTCAACCTGTGGGTTGCGACCTGCAGGAACTGTGTTAAAGGGCCGCAGCACTAGGAAGGTTGAGAATTTCTCTAAGGAGAGCAAGGAAGAAACTCAGAAAGGCCAAGGCTCACACTCCTGCGACCTCCTAGCAGTCCCCTGCTGGAAGCCCGCAAGGCTCGAACATGCACGTCCACTGCAAGATTGATTCTGAGAGGGAGAATCACAGTCCATCCACAGGGTAGGACACTGTCGTCCCAGAAAAAGACCCGAGAAATCCATATGGAAAAACCCCAGTCATAATGTTGAGCAGAGAGTTTCCTGGGGTGAAGTGGGTAAGTCCACATGGCGAGTGCTGCTCACGGGACGTGACCATGTGGCAGAGCAGGTATTTGACCTAAGGGCCACAGCTGAAGCGAGGCACCAAGCCTGGGCCATCAGAGACCCCTCAGGCCCTCACCACAGGGTCTCTGAGCTGCCCTGGAGGAGTCTGACCACCCGATGCTGCATGCTGAAGTGGTCTCAGCCTGCTGCCATCCACCTGTGGAACCACTTCACAGATGTCACACGGAGCTGGGGGTGGTGTACCCTGCGCTGCATGTGCTCTGGCCAGGCATCAGGAGACGTGAGGACACCGGGGTGGGGGCGAGGGGTGAGCCTTACATTCTGTGCTTGACCTGCATTTACCCCACAGCCCCTTCTTGTTCCTTGCACGCGGGGACAGGATTGCAGTGCCTGTCATTGGCAAGATGACACACCTTCCCAGCACTGGCCACCAAGGAAACACAGCAAGGAAGAGCTTAGCTGTGTTGCTCACAGGCCAGAACTTTCCCGTGAACACCACGCTCAATGTGCTCAGTGTCGCTGTGGCAGCACTGCTGCTCACTCACTCCGTGGCTCTTTCATGCCCCTGCGCACCCTCTGGGACTGGGGCTGAGTAGGCCCAGAGGGGTAAAGGGAGCTGCTCTGCCTTCAACTGCAGGAGGCTCCAAGGCGGGGTTGCCCCAGAGGATGGGCCTGGCTGGCTCTGCTGTCGGGTATGGGACTCCCTGGCCTGGCGCGGCGGTGGCAGGAAGTTTGAAGAAGCCGCCCCAACGCCTGCGGCTCCCCCCTCTGTGAGAGGAGCTCCTGGAGATGCCTGCTGCCCAGCCTGGCCCTGGGGACTGGGCAGGCTGGCCTGCAAAAGCACTTTGTAAAGTGACTCGGCCGACGTCAGGCATCAGCATTAGCAGGACGGCAGACTCGAGCTGACGACTTTGCCAGGGCTCAGGCGAGTGGGATCCAGGGCCAGGGAGGAGTGGCCAGGGAGGCAGCTGCCAGCACCACACTCCTGCCTCGAACCTGGACGTGCTCTGTGACAGTGGCATGTGGTACCATTGCCCTCCCCACACCCTGCAGATCACATCCTTTGACACCCAGGCGGCTGGTCAGATCCTAGAGGAGGCAGCCAGAAAGGTCTCAGCCAGGGGGCTGGAGTCTGGGGTTCCCATCCCACCTGACTGAAGAGCAACCTGCAGGCCTCAGGCTTGGTGGTCTCCCCAGTTTGCCCTGCAGACTCGTCCTCTCCCCGCAGTGCCCAGGATTCATGTCCACCTGGAACCTGGGAACGTGACTGGTTTGGAAATGGGGTCCTGGCAATGTGGCTGAGGAGTTGCCCTGTGGTGGGGTGGTCCTGATCCAACAAGACCAGGGTCCTCAGAAGAGGAGGGGGTGAGGTGGGGATGCACAGGCAAGGTGGCCACTGGCTGCAGGACAAAGACAGGAGCAAGGCGGCCACTGGCTGAGGGACAAAAGGTCCTGGGAGCTCAGAAGGGCATGGGGGACCCTGTGGCGAGTGTTAGACACCATCTACCTCCAGTGTACCCACAAGAGAGAGGCGTAGGCAGGCTGGAGGCTGGGAGACCCCTGTGAATGAGCAGCAGTGGGGGGCTTGGACACACATCAGCCTGATGTGTGCTGAGCCCAGACCCATGAGGACCTGCAGCTGTGACCGCCTCACACCAATGGCCACGTTTCTTTGCCTCATTCACTTGCTTCCGTGGAACTTTAGGTTCCCACGAAGGTGCTGAAGGACCTTTGTTCCAGGATCAACTGCACTGTAAGAGAGGATAGGAAGGGTCCTTCACAGAAGGGCTACTCCGGGGCAGGAGCAGGCATTGGTGGTGGCGCTAAGGTGGACAAGCACACCTGAGATAGACCAGTGGTTCTCAACCTGTGGGTCACGACCCCTTTGGGGTAATTACATCTCTAAGATATTCACATCACGATTCATAACAGTAGCAAAGTTATAGTTATGAAGTAGCAATGAAAATAATTTTATGGTTGGGGGGGTCACCACAACATGAGGAACTGTATTAAAGGGTCACGGCATTAGGAAAGTTGAGAACCACTGAGATAGACCAACACACCTGAGCCCAGCACGCCTGAAGCAGACAAACATCATGGGAATGATCTTGTCCCAGCCTTGCCACACCATGAGATGGGCAAGGTCCTCATCCCCAGTTTGCAGATGGGCAAGTTGGGGCGCAGAGATGCCCACTGCTTGTCTGCCTGGTTCACACAACTGCCTAGGCCCCAGGTCATCTCCCTGTGAAGAGGGACCCCTTCCCCATGGTCTGAGGAGAGGAGGGGGCAGCCTGGGGTCTGACCCAGGGTCGGACACTGAATCCTGACAGGGAATTTGGGCAGCTGTTTGGCCATGGGCCAGACTCAGGGTAGGCAGGAAGAAAGGCTGGAGGTTCCATCTGAAGCCCAGAGGGAGGCTGAGGGTGTTTTCCAAACCAACATTGGAAGGATTAGCGCCTGTAACAGAGTAGAGAGCCCCCTCTGAGGGCACTGCCTGACTCTCCACTGTGTCCGGAAGAGAAAGGACGCCTAGTCCCCAGCACCTGTGACTGTGTGACCACACACAGCAAAAGGGACTTTGCAGCAGGGATTCACTGAGGACTTTAAATGGAGAGATGGCCCCGGAGCCCCAGGGTGGGCCCAGCGTCACCCTGGAGCCTCACCATGAGCAAGAGGCGTGGGAGGTGGCAGGCAGGGGTGGGGTGGGCGGCGGGTGCTGTGCTGCCAGCCTTGAGGGTGGCGGGAACAGATGTCCTGGGAGCTTCCAGGAGGAGCATCCCTGGGACCCACTGTAGGCATCTGACCTCCGTAGAGTGACAGATGTGAGCTGCTCCACACCATTAATCTGGGTTGTTGTGATGGCAGCCAATGAACACTCATAGGCTTACTTGGTTCATGTGGCCAAAGAGAAGGTGAGTGGTCAGTGAGGACCATGCAGGTGTCCTTCCTCAAGAAGGCAGGGCCAGCACTGACAATAGCCACGTTCAGGTGAGGCCCCCAGCACTCAAGGCTATGCCTCGGCGCCTCCCTTACCGGTGCTTCTCCAGGACGCATAACAACTGTCTCGCTCTTTCTAGAGGAAACTGTACCCGGGGAGAAGCTGCTCTCCAACCGACGGGAGGCACAGGCCCTGGCCACATGTGGACCCAGCTCCCCTCTGGCTTGAGCCACAGTTTCCTCTTTTGGTTGTAAGCAGGGTAGTTCTTCTTTTGCGCTTCTTGGAAACTGGAATCATTTTTTTTCTGCCAGTGAAAGTTAGGGAAGTGATGTTCCTCCCCAGGTGGTATGAGGGTGTGAGTCCCTGAGCTGAGCGAGGGGCTATGGTGTGGAAGGGGAGAGGGGGCTCCTGCAGGAGATGGAGGTGGTGGTGGGGGGCCTTCCTGATCTTGTTGGAGCAGCTGGATCAGACTCTTCCTGAAACCCCATCTTGGCCCAGAAAACCCCAACACTTTATTGCTCCCACCACGAATAGAATGCCCACAGGCGCTGAAGAGACAAACATAAAACCAGCCCAAGAAATACTCCTCAGAGCACAGGCCCAGGGTGGTAAGGTGGGGAATGGATTTCCTAAAAGAGAGGACTCAATCCTAAAGCAACAATAGACACCGTAGAGCTTAATTAGAGGGAAGAGGAAAAGTTTAAATAAATACTGAGAGGCAGCTGAGAGGGCTGCAGACTTGGGGAGGAGTGGAGTGCTAGAAAAAAACGCAGAGAGAAGAAAAATCCTCAAAATCGAGCAATGCAACCAATGTTGGAGATTTCAGGCTAAAATTGGAGGCCTGTGTGTGCTGTGGGCTCTGGGCTTGGTTGGCCCCTCAGCAGATTCATTGGTTTTCCTGGTTCTAGGGTGTATGTTGGGGCTGGGTCTGTGCACAGGAAAATCTCCAAGGTTGGATCTCAGCCACCTCCCCTCTGGCGGGACGAACTGGCCCTCCGTGCTGGTCTCCCTCTGGCGGGATGAACTGGCCCTCTGTGCTGGTCTCCCTGGGGAGGCCACAACAGTGTCCATAAACCAAGCAGGTTGAAACAATAGACATTTATCCTCTCACAGCTCTGGACACGGCAAGTCCTAGGTCAAGGTTGAGGTGAGCGGGTGGTCTCTCCTGTCTCCCTGGTGACCCCAGGTGCTCTTTGCTTGTGGACGTGTCATTCCAGTCTCTGTCTCTGTCACTGCAAGCCTTCTTTCCCCATGTATTTTTGTTCTCAAATCTCCTCCCCCCACAGCATTTGTCTGATGGCTGCTGGCTATAGGTACACAGAATGGGTTTGTTCTTCTGAAATGGCCCCAAACCTACAACTTGGCTTCAGAACCACATCAAAACCCAACGTCCAGCAATGCCTGCAAGGACTTTGCTGATGGCCAGTGCCAGCTGCAAATCTGTGCCCAAGCGTGGAGATATCCAGCCATGAGAGCCAGCGCAGTGGGGGTATGGCACGCACTGACGACCGCGTCAAGGGTTCCCACGGGGTGTTTCCAGGCCTCAGGCACCCGCGCCAGCTCCCCACAAAGACTGTGTCATCCTCATGCAATAAGCCACAGCATTCTTGGATGCCATGCCGAAACCCGACCCACTTAATACCTAACAGGATAGTGCATCTGGAATGCTGATTTCCAATGAGTCATTTTCCATCCTCAGTCAAAAAAATGCAACTTTGTTTATTTCTGAAAGAGTCCCACAGTGGCTTTACTAATGGCAACTGAACACAAAGGAAGAGGTGACAAGAGACACTGTGACCCACATGCCTGTTCTCGGGCTTCAAATGCCCAGGCCAAGGGAGAGGGCACGGGACTGAGGGGCTGAGCAGGATCGAGCTCTGCCCTCAGCACAGCAGCCTTGGGCAAGTCATTGCTGCTCTGGGCCTCAGTCTTCCTGTGAATTAAGAGGGCCAACATCCTAGGGTTCCAGGACTGTTAGTGTCTCCGTTGAGGAGAAAGTGAATAACAATAATGATAAGGGCGGTGATGGTGGTGATGGTGAAGATGATAGCGATGGTGAGGATAATGGTGATGATTAATGATGATGATGGTGATGGAGGTGGTGGTGATGACAGTAACAATGATGATGGTGATGATAATGGTGGTGGTGATAGCAACGATGATGATAATGGTGATGGCGGTGGTGGTGATGATAATGATAGTGATGGTGATGATGATGATGGAGGTGGTGGTGGTGATGATACTGGTAGTGATGGTGGTGATGATGATGGTGGTCGTGATGGTAATGATGATGGTGATGCAACTGCCTACTCCTCATGAGCACTCACTATTTTGTAGACGTGCTCTCAGTCTGCACAGTCCATTTGCAACATGGATAATTCTAGTCCCTCTTAGTGTGTGAGGCTCAGATGAGTGAAGCCAGCCCAGCAGCAAGCAGGTAGCGTGAGGGCGTGGGTGGTCTCACTGTCACTTGGTGCACAGCCTCAGCTCAGGAGATCATGAGAGGGCCAGGAGAGAAACCTCCCCTTCCTTGGGTGTATGAATTCCTGTTTTCCTATCGTGGCTGGGACCTCTGGAAGTAGCAAGCCAGGTTTCTTCCTGGGCTGCCCCACTGTCCATCCTGTGGAAGTCACAGTCCCAGCTGCCAGGAACCAAAGGAATGCAGAGTGAAACTATGAGGCCTCATTTTGTGTTTTTTTTCAAAAATGGGAGCCATTGGTGACATACACTGCAAATGCACATTTGGAGAAGCCTCTCAGTCTCAGGTGGGAGTCTAACTCAGCCCAGCTTCTCACAAGTCTCGGCCATAGGCACCGGCATCTCACACATCGTCCCTGTGACCCAGCAGTGCAGTCCTACCTCTAAGTATGTGCCCTACAGTCCACATGGCAGAAATTCTGGGAAGAACATTCACACATACATGTGCACAAAGGATGCTCACAGCAGCACAGTGCATGGTTTCAAGAAATAGCAACGACATAATGTCCATCGCTGAGGGGTAAAAGAATCATCGTGTCTCCACGATGAAGAGCTCTCCTTACGTTAGTGAGTAGGCTGAGTCTGGCACACACTGCCAGGGTGTTAAGGGAAAGGAACAGTTTCAGATCTACTTAATAAAGGTACCAAATATCCATTCATCTGCCAAGGCATAGAAAGTTCTAGAAGGTTACACAGAGTGTTCACAGTAACTACCTCTGCTGAATAGGAGAGGGCTGGGATCTTGACTTTTAATGCGACATGTTCCTGTCTTTTTTTTTTCTTCAGTTTTTGGCCAGGGCTGGGCTTGAACCTGCCACCTCCGGCATATAGGACCATGCCCTACTCCTTTGAGCCACAGGTGCCGCCCATGTTCCTGTCCTATTCGAAAGTATTATGATGAGATTTTATTGCTGCAGCATTTAGAAATGAATATGCACATATCTATTAAGGGGTGGGGGATGAGGGGTTGGCCAGCGGCAGGGACCCTGCTGAGGGTCTAAACAAATGATGCCACTTCTACTCTGGGGTCATCACCCCAGGCCCAGGGGAGCCTCAGTGTTGCTGGTCAAGATGCCTTTTCCTGGGCTAGACTTAGAGGGTCAACACAGGCCTGGGCAGAGGCTACCCTACCAGGGCAGACACTCAGGTGGGCCACCCAACCCCCCGAGAGCCCTCCCCACACCTAGGCGCTGCCTCACACTCCTGGGAAGAGCTAGCCTCTCCTTGCGGAGTGAGTTGAGCGCCTGGTGAGCTGCCCAGTGTTAGCCTTCCTGGGTCCCTCTCCCGCCACCCTTGTGATTTCCATGATAGTCATATTTCGGCCTAGCAGGGGCAAGTGGGCCTGAAAAATGGGCCAAAGCTGAGTGAGGAGGTGAGTTTAGTATGGACAAGGTAGCCTCCGAGCCCAGGAGACCAAGTGCAGGCTGTGCTGGAGAGAGGGTCACCCAAGATCCTGGGATGGGAGCAGGCTGGGGAGGCAGGCAGGGGGCTTTGCAGGAGCCAGGGCACTGACCTCCTTATACCTGGCCAGTCAGGGAGCTCCAGTTCTGCCTGGGGCGATGGAGATGGACTCGGGGTGGGGAATTGGTGTGTGGTGCCTCCTGTCCACCGCTCCTGTTACTCTTGGGCCTCACCCCTCCTCTGGCTGCCTGACGGCTAGAGGGGGATCAGATCCCCAGCAGCACACGGATTCGGTCCCAGCCCTATGTGGCTGGTCCAGCCATGTGAAGTTTGGGGTGAGGGGACCCTCAGGCCCCCCTGTCCAGAGCCCCTGGCCTGTGCTGTGCTCTCAGAGGTAATTACAGGGCAAATGTGTGGGGAAGGTGTGGCGACCCCAAAAGACAAAGTCTTCATGGGGCCTGGTGAGAAGTAGGCCCCATGCCCCCAAACCAGGCAAGATGTACATCCTGTGAGGCCACCTTCTCCAGGGGCAGGGGCTGCGGGTAGAGAGGGGGCACGGAGCGCTGGATAGAACCAGAGGGTCACACTGGGGCCAGGGGTCACTAAGATGCTGGCTGGTTCCAGGAGGCACCTTCCACATCCTTAAGAGAGCTGGCAGGTGGTGAGGTGACTGGGACCCAGTTTTGCTAGAGGCACAAGAAGCCAGGTTAGGAATCTTCCTCGGGTCCCTCTGTTCCCACAGCCTGGGCCACATGGGGGAAATGAAGCCACTGTCTTGGTAGGCCTTCTCTGCCCCTCCCCGAGCACCCCATAGAGTACCCTGTCCCTGCCCTGGAAGCTGCAGCCCTGCAATCCCTGGGTGGGGGTCTCTGAGGTCTCTGAGGTACCCAGAGGCTGACTTCAGACGCTGCACGAACCAGCTCTAAAGCGCCTCCTTGTCAGGCCCGAGTACCTGTGGGGGCCAGCGACATGCCCTGGGCCCACCTCCCAGGCCTTGGAATCTCCTTGTCGGCTTGTGACCAGATCTGCCACAGCCCTTTGAAAAGAAGCTGCCAAGTAATAAACCAGAGTAATGAGCCCTGTGGGGACCTGGCCAGCTACAGGCTGCTTGGCCAGTGCTGCCATCGCCAGGGGTGGCTCTGGGTCTCCCTCAAGTGCCCGACACTGCAGGGTGCTGCCCCCCAGGAGGGAGGATCAGAGTCTGTCCTGGGGAGCCTTCTTTGAGGGGAGGTTGCCCAGTTCAGTGCTTGAGGCCACTGTGTGTGTGTGTGTGTGGGGGGGGTACCACACCCCACCCATGTGCCCAGTGCCCTGTTGGTCCTTTAGAGAGCGCTGCACAGACTGGCCCCACTGGCCTCTGATGGGGATGGGCTTACTGCAGTCCTCCTCGGGGCCCTGGGGCTGTAGCTATCTCCCCAGACAGTACCCACGCAGCACTACGCCTGGACCTCTCCTGCTGGTGGGCAGGGCCATTTATCCGAGAAAATGAAAAGGCACCGACTTGATCTGGAGTAGAAATCTCTAAATGCTTTGAATTCCCTCCTTCTAGCAGATTTCCTAGTTCTTTAGCCAAAAAAACAGATTCATGGGAGGGCGTGACCTCCACTGTCACCTGGCCTGGAAGCTTCTTGATGGGAAGCAGAGGGGCGGCACCTGCCAGTTGCAGGCGCAGACAGAAACCAGGGCGCTGGGAGAGTCCTGCGCTCACCCTGTGCACGTTCTTAGATTTTAAAGATCACCTAAGAAATATTAAGATGTGGAACAAGAAAAGTCAAAACTGCAGACACGGATGCTGCCCTGAGATGGAGCCTTGGTTAACAGTTTGGGGCTGACAATGAGTCTTACTTTAGTCTTTAGAATTCTCAAAAACCTTTCCCGAATGCTAAGTACAAAAGTAATATGTGCTTACTGAGAATGATTCAGGAAGAAAGGTGCTGGCCTGGGCTGTCACCGCTGAGCCCTGGAGGGACCCAGCGTCTGGAAGCCAGGGCTGGTGTGGTGGCCCCAGTCTGTGGCCTCAGTCTGTGGCACTGACCTGCCAGAGCTGCGCAAGGAGGAAATTTTAACCTTCAAATTTGGGGAATTTTGTTTTTCATGGAGATATAGCTCGCATACCATGAGATTCTTCCTTTTAAAGTGCTCAGCCCAGCAGTTTTTAGTGTATTTGCAAAGCTTTGCAACCATCACCAAGTCTAACTCCAGAATTTGTCATCACCTCCAAAGGAGCTCCCGACTGGCCACATCCATTCTCCCCAACCCTGTCCAGGCCCTGCAACCACGAAGCTGCCTTCTGTCTCATGGCTATGCCCTCCCTGAACATTCTGTGTGGCTGAACAGTACAACACGCAGCCTCTCCTGTGCACAGTGTGTGCCGGCACGGCCCCGCCGCCTGTGGCTGTGTGACTTTCTACAGCAGGGGTGAGCTGCAGCTTGTCTCTCTGTCTGCCCCAGATGGCTTGAGGGTCATCCCTCTCTCTGGCTGATGACGAGTCTTGGGGGCAGCTGGCGAGGTTTTAGCTTTTTTCCTAGCTTGGGCTTCATGCTCTCTTTAAGGACCCATGAAATTTTAAACCCAGATGTTGCCAAGAGCTTTTCCCTTGACACCCCAGAGCAGCTGACAGATGGATGTTTTCAGCAATAGCAAATTCCCAGCTGGGGTGACCAACCTTCCCTGTTTGCCAGAACCACAGGGTTCTTGGGACATAGGCCCTCCAGGGACGGGATGGATGGCAGGGCTGCTGCCCTCGCCACTGGGCAGGGAGACCCCTGGGGAGCTGGGGATGGCCCCACCATGTCGCCCTCGCTCTTCTGGCCTGGGCCCTTGAGGGGGACCCAGCTGAGGTCCCTTGAGAAAGCTTCCTGCCATGCGGCCCAGTGGTCGGGGGGGGGGGCATTAGATTTCCCCCACGTTCATGCTCCTTCTTACCTGCTGCTGCACCCACACCCATGTGTTGATACTGGCCTTTCCCTCTAGTGGGGCTTCCATGGGTTCTGGAAAGGTGAGGAGACTGTAGACCCTCCAGTCTCACTCCTTCCCTGGGCCCCCCGCCCAGGTGACAGGTGGCATTTCTGCCCAGCTCATGTGGCTTCAGTGACTTCTGCTGCTGGAGTGATGGTTAACACACCAGATCCCTGGGCCCCCTCCCATGAGCAGGGCCCAGGAACTTGATTTTTACAAAAATCACAGAACATTTAGAGTCAAGTGGTCTCTGGGTTTCCTGTCAAGAGCTCCAGCGACAGGGAGAGTCAGGGCCTGTGGGCAGCATCTCAGGCCATGCAAACTAGCCTTACCCTTCCACCGTCTGGGATGCCACTGCCTCTCAGCTGCCTCTGCCTCCCAGGCTGCGTCACTGTCACCTCTTCTCTGCCACACCCCCCAGTGTCCAGATTTTGTGCCTGCTGGGAACAGCCACCCTGGCAGGCACCCCTAGCACCTCACCCTGTCCCCTGTACCCCCGGTATGCCACAGGATGAAGCCAGGGATGAGAAAATCAGAGCATCAGGGAAGGTCTAGGGTCCTGGAACCCATGGGGATCTATGCCAGCCCAGGGTCCTCTGAATGGATGACTCTGCGAACAGATGGGTTGCAGCTCTCATGTTGGGGCCACTGTGGCTTGTGTTTGTGAGATAAAATAAAATCTCAAGTCTCCCCAGCTGACTGAATGGGACCCCTCTTGGCCAATGGGACCACAGAAATACCCTACAACTAAGTTTTTGGCCCTGAGAAGGGAGATCAGACATGCCTTCGCATGCCCCCTCCCTTCTGGGAGAGGTCCCTGTGGGTGACTGACAGGCCGAGGGCCAGGCAGGGTAGGGATTGAGCCGTGAGCCACATCCACAGGCCCTCGGGTCACTCAGCAGCTAGACCATGTGAGTCTGGGCAGTGCCCTGCCTCAGTTGGACCAGCAGACTTCCTCATCTCCACTAAAGCCTTCTGAGCCTTTCGATGAAGCTTCATTTCTTTAACCAATTACCAATCACCTATAAGCCCCTGCTTGCTTTTCAGGCAAACCAGCCTATGCTATACTGATCTACGACTTTACCTGTAATCTCTGTTTCTTAGAGATGTGTAGAACCAAACTGTGGCCCAGCCACAGCGAGCCCATGTGCTCAAGGACTCTTGAGTATGGGTCTGGGTCATGGTCTTTATATTGGGCTAGCATGGGAACCTCCTCAAATTATTTTACAGAGTTTGGGTCTTTTCTGCTGACATGTGCCAGCAGCAGAGCTTCTACTGATGGGTGCAGCCAGGCGCTAGGCGGAGACTACAGTGGCATTTTCTGGGGGACCTCCCAGCAGCATCAGGCAGAGGCTCTGCTACAGTCCCCCATGGGAGGGAGGGAGGCTCTGAGTGCTCACAGACTTGGCTGAGGTCAAGCGGTCGGCGGCAGAGCGAGAATTGTATACTTTTAAAAACATTTTAAATGAAGCTTAAAACCAGACCTTTGTGCCCATAGGAGATAGTGCAGACAGAAGGGCTTGGTGCATGCCCTGTGTACACACCTGCGCCCCACATGTGGGTGGGCTCCTCACCAGCCAGGGCCCTGGGGCAGCTGTGCCAGCCCTTTGTGTCTGTGACAGTCACTGCTGTGGTGGTGGGTGCACTAACTCCTGTGTGATTCCTACATGGGACCCGTGCAGCCTGCTGTGGACGTGGACAGCAGGACAGCTTGGGCCTGGGGGTGAGGGAAGGGCTTGTCCTGGGCACCTGGGCCATCGAGGAGAGATATGTATTCTCCAGGGAAGTACTGGGTCTAGTCCCCTGGGCTGAGCCTGGGCAGTGAGCTCCAGCTTCAGGGTAGCTAGCACCAGCAGGTGTCAGCGGACAACCTCAAGCCCAGCACAGGCATGGAGCCAGGTCTGCCCTGTCAGCTGGTGGACAGAGGCAGGAGGAAGGAGGCTGGAATTCAGGGGCCACAGTGCAGTGACTCAAGGTCTTGAGTCATGGGGGTCAGGGTCACTCTGCTGCTGGGATGACACAATACGGAGCCCCTGCTCGGCAGGGTGAGATGACGGCACAGCCTGCCCCCAGGGACCCTGGGACAGCAGACGTGAGGGTTCTCAGCGTACACGTGGCCCGTCAGCCTGGGACAGGGCCGTCCATGTACCAGTGACACTGGGACTGCAGATGTGAGGGTTCTCAGTGCACACATGGCTGGTCAGTCTGGGATGGGGCCATCCACGTACCCTGTGACCCTGGGGCTGCAGATGTGAGGGTTCTCAGCGCACACATGTCCGGTCAGCCTGGGATGGGGCCGTCCACATACCCTGAAGGACACACTCACACCCCCATGTCCTGTGCATTGTAGTGAAGCTGAATAGACAGGAAGGTGGGACGAGAGCACCAGGCCTGGGAAGGCAGAGGGTGTGGGAAGACCTATGATTCAGGACACAGGGGCCTACTCACTCCTGAGAGGGGCTGCAGTAGGGACCCTGGGCCTTGCTTCATGAGAGCCCCATTTCCACAGATGGAGCCCATTTGACTTCCAGAGTGACAGTCTCTGGGACCTGGCGAGTAGGATGCTGGGCATGGACCAAGGATGTCACCCAGTCCAGAGACAGGATCATGGAGCTGTTCTCCTGGGAGTTGGTTCATTGGCCTCAAACAGGGGACAGAGAGAGACAGAGAGACAAAAAGAAAGATGCGGAGAGATAAAGAAAGACAGAGATGGAGAGAAAGATACAGAGAGACAGAGACAGATAGATACATAGATACAGAGAGACAGATGGGGGGGCAGGATTGCAGCTGGGACTGGAGGGGTGTCCTTAGACCCAGGGTGCTGGGTGGGTGCCGGCCACTTCCCAGTGCTCAGAGACAGTGCAGATGGGGTGATGGGGCTCAGTCGGGAAAGAACTTGGGGTCACAGCTGGCCCTGGAGTGTAGCCCACCTTGCCGGAGGCCCAGTATCCCCCCCCCCCAACTGGGATTATCCCAGAAGCTGTCTAAGGTGCTTTCCTCAGCGATATTGAGGCAGACCTCAAACCCAAGGCCTCGGGAGCCCTGGGAGGAGGAGTGAGGGGCTGGAGGCTGGCCCCCGGGAATGCCTCCTGCCCCTTGCGATGCCCGCTGTCCTGAGAGGGGAGCGCGGACTGAGTGATAAGATGGTTCTGGGCCTCTGGGGACTATGGTGGCCTGTGGGGCCTGTTTCCACACCTCATGTCCCTCGACAAGCAAGTGCCCCATGGCCTGCACAGCACTGGGCCCAGCCGGCACCAGAAGGTACAAAGCCTCCAAGCCCATCGAGCTGGGGCACAGGTTGCAGATGGGGCTGGAAGGGGTGCGGAGCCTCTCCCACGGCCCTGACCCAACACTGCATCCTCAGGGGATAGGCGCTTAGGGGCCTGGCACTGTACCATTCACTGAGGCCTCCGGCTATCTCCGTGGAGCCTTGCAGAGCTGTGCGTATCTGATGGCAGGTGATCCCTGAGCCCACGCCCAGTGGTGCCCAGGGGATACCCAGCAGATGGCGGCTATGACAGATCAGTCAGGATTGCTGCTCCCACTTCACAGAGGAGGGAGACTGAGGCCCCTGGGCTGTAGCATGGTGCACATGATGATAGCTGGCAACCAGCAGACGGGCATGGCGGGGCGGGGTCAGGCCCGGGGCACCATGAGGGCACTCTTCTCCATCCCTCGGGGAATGGCCGCAGCCAGGCACAGTCATGCTCCTCTTTATGGAGGAGGTCTCCCAGCCTCGGGGTCACATACCACCTAAAGTTGTTTGGGGATCCCTACTCCCAGGCCAAGGCCATCAACAGTCCTACCTGTCACATGTTCTCCTGGGGGTGGACAGGGGATGGGGCCTGGTGGTCACTCTGCTAAACTTCACACTCTTCCCAAGGTCACTGGAGCTCAGGGAGAGAGGGAAGTTACTCAGGGCCCAAAGTGCCCAGGATGTTTGTTCTGGCCACTGTACATAAAATGTCCTTGTAAACTGGCACCCTCCTCCTGCGTAACTGACTGTACTGGCCACCACTCCTGCCATCTGGGACCAGAGCCACAAAATACTGTTTGATATTGAGAAAGCTGCAATCGGCATCCCCGTTAATGAGGGCAGCTGCAATGGCTCCTGCCAAGATGCCATCAGGATTAATATGCCTGGAATAATTATGTGACAGGCTCGGAGGGTGGAGCCTCGTGAATCCACGCAAACAAGGGAGTGGTCCCTCACACCCAGGCCGGCCTCGCGTGCCATGTCTCATGTGAGCGGGACAGGCACAGCTGTGGCCATACCAGCCCCAAAGCAGCCTTGGGCCTTAGGCCAGTTGCTTCCAGGCCTCCAGGCCTCAGTTTTCTAAGAAAAGGTGAGGTGGATGGATCCAATATTCCAGCTCTGTCATGTGGTGGCCTCTGTGCAGGGCGTGTGGAGGACCAGGAGTGACCCGTGAGGCTTCTTGAGGCACCGTCCTGTTCTGCTGTGTTCTGTAGGCCTGTTCCACCCAGGAGCCCATGGTGATCTGGTCAGCTGTGTGCCATGTGGCCCGCCAGCAGTGCCTGGTGATTCAAATACCTGGGGGTATTGCCAAGAAGGGGAGTAGATATGGCCAGCTTCTGCAGCCGCTGCCCTTAAGTAAAGCAGATGACCCTTGATCACCTGGCAGCCTCAGCCAATGAGATGGAGGCCTTAGGAGCCAAGTTTGAGGTTTCCTGAGGACGAAGGGCTTGGCCTCAAGACTGCAGCACCACCTGCTGCTGGTGCTTCCCACCTGCCCACCTCACAGGACCCAGGCAGGGAGCCCCCACGGCTGCCCACCTTGAGCCTTCTCTTGGACAGAGCCTGGACAGTAGGAAGTTGGTCCTTGTACGGACACATGCTTAATCGACTTCCCTCCAAACTGCTTTCTTCCCATCCGGTGGTTTCCACTAGTCTGGGTCCTCAAATCCCCCTAGTAAATGTGGGTGTGAATGCATGAAGCCGTCAGGATCTCCAGCCAATATGTTCAAATTCAAGACTGTCATATCCCAGTAAAGAATCTCATGGTCACCACTTTAAAAATGACCATAAAAATGCAGGGCATAATTATTAACAATAATTATTACCATTAGACTAAATATAGTCCATCATGAGGGCAAAAGAATCACAGCAGAAACATTCTGAAAATGACATCGTAAACCATTAATCTCCCTTGGTGAATACAAACTTGATCCAGTAAGTGACTTACTAACTGCGCCATGCACCCTCAGCCTTTTTAACCTTTGTAGCGCAAGCATCTCTCCTGTGCTATGAGACACAATCTTCCTTAACCCCGTTTCAGATGACCACTTGCTGCTCTCTCGGGGGCTGACCTGGCCATGTGTGGAAATACTGCCCTGTTAGGCATGGAGGTGGCTCTGTTCTTCACCACAGTAAATGCTGCTTCTTGGAACATCTTCCAGTAATCGTTACTTTTTATTTATTTTTATTTATTTTTTGAGTCTTATTATGTCACCCTCGGTAGAGTGCTATGGTGTCACAGCTCACAGCAACCTCAAACTCTTGGGCTCAAGCGATTCTCTTGCTTCAGCCTCCCAAGTTGCTGGGACCACAGGCACCTGCCACAGTGCCCAGCTATTTTTGTTGTTGTTGTTGCAGTTGTCATTGTTGTTTTAGCTGGCCCAGGCCTGGGCCTGGTCTACCTGCCTCTGCACATCCACAAGACAGAAGCTCTCAGCCAGAGGGAGGTCAGCATGCTGGACATCCTGGCCCTCTGTCCACCTGCCTCTGAGGAGCCTGAACACCAAATCCAGGATCCCAGTGTCAACAGCAGGACACAGCAGGCATCTGCCCATGACCTGGTGGCCACAAACGGCCCCTGCCCCAGCCTGGGAGTTCCAGAGTCTCAGTTGGCCAAACGCACCGATCAGTTCATCTGGATCTGGCCCTCATGTAATAAAACCTTCAGTATTTCCCACCATCTGGACTCCCAAACAAAAACAACTTTATCTCTGGGTTTCTCAGCAGACATCTGAAGACGCAACACAACCTCAGCGAGGACAAGGATCATGTGAGAAGGTGGCTGCCTCCCGCCCTGAGATGACTAATGCAACCACGTCATCTTGGACACACCGGACTCTCCCCTCAGCGCTGAGCTCTGGGCCTGGCAGCCAGTCCTCCTGCAGCCCCATCCCTCACATGCTCTCTGAGGGAACACTGCCTTCCCTCTCCTAAGTGCTGCAGACACTGTCCTGCTCTGTCACTACAAAGATGGGAACATAGCCCCAGGTGTGTGTGACCGGCCGGCTTGCTTCGTTCATGAGCAACGAAACCCAAGAGGGTCCCCTCGCCATCTACCGGCAGAGGCCACTGCTTCCCCCGACTTGCTGGAGGGCTTGGGAAAATAACCACCAGATCCCGTGACGCAATCCACAGATCAGCGCCAGTGGAGTGGCTGCCGCCGGGACGGGGCTCCTCCCTGCTCAGCCCAGTGGGCACAGAGCATTGAGCAGAGGAGATACAACGGCCATGTCCCCAAGAGGAGGCTGGGGCACAGGGTGCTGAGCTTCTAAGGGGAGCAGTTTTTGAGTAGAGCAGGCCCAGCCGGTCAGGGCTTTGCCATTTGCAGCCAACCCTAAGAGCAGCTTTGCCTCCACAAAAGCCCCCAGAAGACCAGCAGCCCCTTCTGACCTGGGGTGGGGGCCTGTGCACGGTCTGGGGATGGAAAGGCTGAGAGGGTGGAGTGGCTGCCCCCGTCCAAGCCAGAGAGAGCAGTGCTGGGCCCCAAAGGGTTTGTGCCAGACAGGGACATGCAACTGAGGGACTGCGGGTCTGGGACAGGAGATGGCAGGCAGCCCCAGGTCTTATTGCACTGGGCTCATCTCTGTGCCAGAGAGGACGAGGGCGCTGTGTTCAGAGCTCACCTTGGCTGAGCAGCTCAGGAAGGGGGCAATGGGGCACAGATAGGCTTTGAGAGATAAAGGGGGGAATTTCTGGAAGGTTTCAGTGAGTTCCTCAGGCCTGATGGTGAGTCTGGGAGTGTCTGTGGTGATTTCCTCTGGGGTAAGAGGCAGCTATCGCTGGGAACTGAGCGGGAAAACAGAGACATCAGCTGAGGATGGGAGAGGCAGCCCCAGGAAGACAGGCACAGGTGGCCAGTAGGCCCTGCTCCCTGACCCCAGCACGGTGCCCCCGAACCCCGAGTCAAGGGGGCAGGTGACTTCTGCACCAGGGCAAGGCAGTTCTGAGGAGGGACCCCCATTGTGCGCCGCCTCTCTTTGCTCAAAAGGATGCAAAACTTCAAACCCTTCCCCAGCGGACTTCTGAGGGCTCCACCCTGTGCCCTCTGGCATGCAAAGGTGAAACTGAAAAGGGTGGGGGGACACAGACAGGCCCTCCAGTACCACGTTCCATACATAGGGGATGGGTCAGGTAGGTACAATGGACACCCATGTTGGGGAGAGGACAGAGGGAACACCTGTACTGGGCATTGATGTATGAGTAGGAGTTCATCAGGTTGGAAAGGCTGCTTGGGAACTGCTCTTCCTGCCCAGCAGGAAGGGCCAGGGCAGCACGTGAATACAAGGGCTTCCATCAAACGAGGTGGGCAGCTGTTCGTGTGTCCTGAGTGAGGGATGGTCTACGTGGCCACTCTCCTTAAGTCTCCAGCCTGCTGGCCACTGACCTATTGCTCAGAGGAGTGTCATCATTCCAGCTTTATTTCTTGGGGATAAGCAAGAACAGCCTGGTGGGCGAGGGAGGCGCTCAGCCCAGGAACTCTGAGTCTGAGGTTGGCAGTGTGAGGGATTTGGAATTTTTCCAGAGAGGGTCTCCAGTGTGCAGCACAGCGGGGCCATTTGCATGCTGTGTGCTCACAGGCCAAGCAGCAGCCAGCCCGGCCTGCCGGGGGGCGTTGGGCTCAGCTCTGGCCACCTCACGGACAAGCCCTGAAATAGCATCACACCCAGTGTCCCAGGGGTGGGAAGTGGAAGGAGCTGTGCAAAGTTGGGTCAGGCGCAAAGCTGGCATCCAGGCCAGTGTGCTGCTCTGTGCCAACCTGAAGGTGGCAGATGCTGGTGGGGTACCAGGGCTGGCTGCTGCAATTATGCTCACCCCAGGTTAAAAGATGTGTCCAGATTCCTGCCCCCCCCCCCCCGCCCCCGCCACTTCCTGCCCTGATTCAGGATGACAGTGTGTTCATAAAATAAAACAAAATCTGTCCTGGGGATCCCAACAGGAAAGACAGATGTGGTGGAGGGTGCCACCTGCTGCTCCGGGTTGAGGAGGGGTTGGAGAGGTGGGTGTTCACCCATCTGTCCTCCGGGGCCTATGGCCCCGGGAACCATGTGCTCAGCCTGAGTAGCCCAGGTGGCGCCCGCAGCACTGCAGGTGCTGCTCATGGCTGGCAGCCACGTCAGGCCGGGTCTCTACACAACTCCAGGCTTCCTCTGGAATGTCCGGAGCAGGCGGCCTGGGACGTAAGGCTGTGTGTGTGGAGGTTGCAGCCCCTGGCCCATGACTCAGCAGCAGGGAAGGGCCTGGTGGGCCAGCTTCTGTTGCTTCCTCTGCCCAGCACCCCCACCTGGGCCTCTAAGCACCCAGCCCAGGCTCTGCCCTTGGCTTGGAGACTAATCCCCTGGGCCAGGAACAGAGAGCTGTCCCATGAGCCGAGGTCTGTAGGAGCCGCTCTGAGGGAGAGAGGCCTTTTTCTCTCCGCCCTCAGCACAGGCGTTCAACACCCAGCTGCACACTCAGCATCCTGGACCAGGACAGCTGCCCTCTTCTGGGGCCAAAGGAAGCTTAAGAGCTCTGGGCCCTGCCTCCTCCATGAGGCCGCTCCCTGCTTCCCGGTTGCTGTAGGGATGCAGGGTGGGGTGGGGGGGATGGTGAGCAGCAGAGTCCATCAGGCCTGGTATGCATGTATGGCTGGCAGGAAGGACAGTGGCCACCTCTGCTTCATTGGGGGCCATCACTGTGCCAGCCAAGCCCAAGGGACCCAGAGGGTATAAATGCTCTGACCACATGGCCTCTTGTGCCCATTACACAAGAAAATCAAGCCTTAGAGAGCTCATCTAACTTTCCACAAGCCCAGCCCATGGGCAGGACCTCTCTGCCGCCAGCCCTCACCAAAATATAATCTAGTGTAAAGAAGAAAGAACAGGAATGTCCCCAGGTCAGGACCAGGAGGGCCTTTCCTCAGCACAGTTAACACAGATGGTCCAAAGGAGCATCATCGTAACAGCAAGCTTTAAAATCATTCCCACGGGAGTGGGAATAAGACACGTTCACTAGGGCTGGACATGTTTTGGAGGTAGGAACTGATGCAATTAGACCAGAGAAAGAAATACGAGGCATGAAAATCAAAAAAGCCGAGAAAATGATCAACATTTATAGTAGATGTGATAAGTGTATATACCTCTCTGGAAAAATCAAGAGAATAAAGACTTTGGTAAGATGATTAGCTAGAGTAGGAACTTTTAAATATCACCAGCTTTGCCAGGGTGGACATAAAGTTTGTGCACAATTTAAATTTACAACTATATTAAATTGCACATGAACTTTATGTCTATGCTGTATAACGAGCTAGAAAATACAATAAAATATCAAATTTATGATGGCAATAAAAAAGATACCCAGGAAAAGACTTAAGAAATGCACATGATCTATTTGAAGGCATTGTGAGCGTTTTGGGGGAAGACGTTTTTCTGGGCACCTTTTGGTCCCATGCATTTATTTTCTTAACGTCATATATACTCTTCCCTTACTAAGGAAATGTGTATGGGGCCTGCCCACTCAGCTTTCTCCTCTCCAGTGGGGACAGTGCACCCACTTGTGAGACTCTGAGGATTACTATGCTGAGCTCTGACAGGTTGGCACAGAGCACCCTGGCGTCCCTGAGCTCAGAGGGAAATGACAGACAGGATGAGGAGTAGAATGCACCATGCTGGTCAGGGGGGTTCTATCACTGCTTCTCTGACCTAGGAAGGAATTTCCTGCATGTGGGCCAGATCTGACTCTTTAAAGTACATCCTTAATGTCGAGTGACATGACCCCAGGAGAAGGCGGAGTGGCCTCTGGCACCAGATCATGCACCTCATGGGGTGTTTCAGCCTTGGTGAGATGATACTGGCACGTCTTCACTGTGACCCCAAGCACAGGACCAAGGGTCAAGGGGTCAAGGGCAGTGAATTCCACACACAGACAGGCACCAGCTGGGGAAGCCTCCTAAACTTCTCTCCCTCCCAAAAGCAGCTCTGAGGAGTCACCAGGGGGCCAACACGCATGGGTCATCATCTGTCCCCTCCCTCTCAAATTGCCAACACCCACAGAGGCGCACAGCACCTCACAACCCCAAATCCCCCACGGCTGCAGACACTCTGTGGAGCTGTCCTATCACTGTGGACAGAGTGTCAGCTGGAGTCCTCTGAACAGCAAATGTGAGCACAGGACCAGGAGAGGGTCCATGAGGGCCATACCTGGGAGAAACTGGGGCAAGCACTGGGGTTGGGGGGGGGGGCAAGCACTGGGGTTGGGGGGATGCAGACAGGGGCAAGTCTGAGCCCCATGTGGGGGGTGGGGTATGTGTGAGAAGCTCCTTGTGCCACAGCTAGTCAGGGCAACTGAGGGCCTAGGGGCCAAGTCACACGCCACTCAGGAACAGCTTGCCACAGAGTCAGGACGGCCTCAGCACAGGGACAGAGGTGGGCTCAGAGTGCAGAGGGTGGGCTGCCCTGTCTGAGGGGGCAGTCTCATGGCCTGGAGAGCATCTCTCCTGTGGTTGAAGAAAACCTCCAATTTCATGCCTTGGGGGTTCCTGGAAACCGCTGTGTTCTGCACATTACGGGGCTCACTTGGGGGTCTGCTCACAGTCCCAATCTGCACCCAGCTGGGTGGGTTTCATCTGTACCAGGCACTGCTAGCAGGGAGCGGCTGGATCCTGCCCCCGAAGACGTGCGCTCCAACAGGGCGTGGGGGGACTTGATTGCACTGCCAGAAGCTCTGAAGAAAACACAAGTGGAAGCGCAGGAGGTGGGTGGCCGGAGATGGAGATGGTATAACTGCCCACTGCCAGCAGGCCCCTAAAAACACCTACCAGGGCGTCAGATAGTTTTAAAATCTCATCCCTAATTCAGTGCAATTCCTACCACAATCCCAGCTGGTTTTCTTGTCAAAATTGCCAAGTAGACCCTGAAATTCATATGGAAATGTAAGGGACCAAGAATAAACAATCTTGAAAAAGAAGAACAAAATTGCAAGGCGTGAACGTCCTGATCTCAAAACCGACGACAGCGCTGTAGGAGTCCAGGCAGCTTGAGGCTGGCATGAGGACAGAAGCATGGGTCAGCGGGATGGAATCAGAGCAGGAGACCACAAACAAACCCCATGCTTACAGTCAATCTACTTTCAACAAGGGCGCCATGGCAGCTCGAGCGGAAGGAGCAACCTTTACAAGAGATGGTGCCGGGCCAAGTGGGGAATCTAGTCACAAGACCCAACCTCACACTGCAAACACTAACTCCAAAAGGGTCTGCAACCTGGGTATAAGGGTTGAAACCATAAACCTCTTAGAAGAAAACGTTGGAATAAGCCTTTGTGACCTTGGGTTAGGCAACAATTTCTTAAATATGACACCAAAAGCACAAACGACAACCGAAATAGAAACATGGGACTCCTGAAAAATAAAGTGCTTGTGCTACAAATAATGCCCTCAGGAAAGTGAAAATGGGGCTGGGGCAGTGGCGTAAGCCTCTAATCCCAGCACTCTGGGAGGCCAAGGTGGGAAAATCCCTTGCGCTCAGGAGTTCGAGACCAGCCTGAAGCAGAGTGAGACCCTGTCTTTAAAAAAGTAGCTGGGTGTTGTGGCTGGCACCTGTAGTCTCAGCTACTTGGGAGGCAGAGGCAGGGGGATGGTTAAAGCCCAAGAGTTTGAAGTTGCTGTGAGCTATGACCCCACAGCAGGGTAACAGAGTGAGACTGTCTTGAAAAAAAAGAAAGAAAGAAAACAGAAAGTGAAAAGGTAAGCCACAGAATGGGAGAAAGCTTTCACTAACCACGACGGGGGTACACTTTGGAGGGATGAAAACACTCTGAAATGAGATGTGGTCATGGTCGCACAGCTCTGTGAATGTACTGAAAATGCTGAATTGTACACTTTATTTATTTATTTTTTTTTTGAGACAGAGTCTCACTATGTTGCCATGGGTAGAGTACCATGGCATCACAGCTTACAGAAACTTCAAACTCTGGGGCTTAAGCGATTCTCTTGCCTCAGCCTCCCAAGTAGCTGGAACTATAGGTGCCCGTCACAGCGCCAAGCTAGTTCACTTTTTTGTTGTTCTTGCAGTTGTCGTTGTTGTTTGGTAGGCCTGGGCCAGGTTCAAACCCGCCAGCCTTGGTGCTTGTAGTCATTGCCCGAGCCACTGAGCTACAGGGGCCAAGCCTGAGTTGTACACTTTAAAAGACCGAGTTTTATGGCATATGAGTTATATCTAAATACAGATGTTATTAAAGAACGCACTGTCTCCTCCCACCGCCCACCCTCTGATTGAAGCAGGGACGGAGTGGGACAGGATGAAGCCAGAGCCTGTCAGAACCCATTTCTGGAGCACAGATCCTAGTGTTGCTCTGGATCGTGGGGTCACCCTGTTCGGGCCTGGCTTAGAGGTGTCAGAGTTGGGTTCCAGTGGTGTCTGCCTGCAGCCGGTTGAGCAGCGCAGCAGTCTCGAGCCTTGGCTGCATGGTTTATGCAATTCTCAGCTCCCAGAATCCCAGGGTGTCACGAAGACCAAGCAGGACACTGTGGGTTCAACCCCTTGTACCCTCAAACCCATGAGCGAGCTTAACCCATGGAGAACAGTTCAACTGTGACAGAGCAACGGTATAGCTCCAGCCCACTCACAAGGCCCAGCCCCTTATGTTCCGTATCTGAAAAGGAGACGTGGGCAGCAGCTACCACGCAGGGGTGGGGCACTTGGAAGCACATGCGGCACCATGCCTGGAGGTCAGCGATGATAGACAGGAGGCCGATTCTGGACATTTTGCCATTGCAAGACCCAGCTCTGTGCCGTCCTTAAGCCCACAGCAGATCTAGGGAGAACTTAGGACTCTGGCATCTGCAGGACCCTGCAGGGAGTCATAGCCAGTTGTCTGTTATCTGTGTTCCCATGGGCATAAGTGAATGGGGTGTGCACAGGCTTGTGGGAGTGCGTGTGAATGTGCATGGGCTTGGGAGAGTGCTTGTGTGCACAGGGCGTGTGGAGTGTGTGTGTGTGTGTGTGTGTGTAAATGAGCACAGGGCTTGTGGGAGTACATGTGACCGTGCAGGGGCTTGGAGAGTGTGTGGGGTGTGCACATGCTTGAGGAAGTGTGCGTGAGTGTGCATGGGCTTGGAGGAGCACGTGAGAGTGTGCACACACACGCTTTCCCTACACATGCAGACGTCCCTTTGGTGTGGCTGTCCCATGCCAGGCATGGACCTCAGGCCTCAGAGGACTGAGAGCTTTTGCGCCAGGGTGTCGGCAGCCAAGATGCGCCCTGCCCCACACTCATTCAATGTAAGGATCTCCGACTGCCCTGTCCCCAGCTTGGCCCATGCTGCTCTGGTGCCCAGCAGGCCCTAAGTCATCCAGCCACTCTGGGGCTTTCCCAGATGGGACATGGGTGTGGCTTTAAGGGCCCAGGATTCAGAACCTCAGGTGGGTCAGCCCAACCCAGCACCCCCACTCCCACAGGAGCAGCAAAGCCACGGCCAGCCGCCAGGGCACCTGCCCACATTACGATGGTTCCCCTCAGCCAGATGAGACAATGCAAATTCCTCAGGGAAGCAGTCAAGAGCTGTAATCTGGTTTTGCAACATCCAGGAGCAGATGCTCTTTGGGAGAAATGAAACACTAACAAGAGGGAAGGAATGTGCTGGGCTGGTGCGCGCCTCCTTACGTTCCTTCCCTCCCAGAGTTTTGAGGTTGGAGCAAGCTGTGGGGACCAGAAGCCGCTGGCACAGCCCTCGGTGCACACATTCCTGAGCTGGGGGACTATGGGAACACGCTGGCCCTGATGCCTGCTGGGGGACAGTGACTCAGTCACCGTCAGTCAGATGCCTCCCCGCAGCTCTCCCCTCTGTTGGCGAGGGAGGTCTGGACAGATTCCTCTGTGCTGGTCCTTCTCAGTTTCCCATTTCCAGACAGCCCCGGGCTGCTGCCCTGGCCTGCAAACTGGCCAGCCGTGATGTAGGAGGAGCCTGAGGCATGAGCGGGGACACGGGTGCATTCCACCACCCTTGCATCACTGGTGTGGGAGGCCGGGCCACAGCGCTGGGCTATTGGGCATCTGTGACCTCCAGATAAGATAAACAGCTGTAAATCCACGGTCTCACTTCCCAGGCCTCTCCCCACACCCTCAGAACAAGCCTTCTTCCTGTGTGAAGATCCCAAACTTCTTTCAAAGGTCAGCACAACCTCTTCCCAGAACAGACCCCCCTGGATCCTGCTGTGGTCTGCACAACAGTGCAAGAGTCGTGGTGATGCCGTTACCCTGAGAGCTGCCCCTGCCCGGGGTCAGCAGCTCCAGCAAGGGCTTCTCGCAGGAGGAAGCCAGGAGTCCTCAGCCATTGCCAGCAGCTTTCCCTAAGAGTCAGGGTGCTAGGGGTATGGCTGTGTGGCAGCCTGTGGCGAATGTGCGCTCAACACCCATCTGTGCAGCATCCTGACTAAGGGAGCTGGTTCTTCCCTCGTCTCTGGGTGAGGAACCAGCTATCTTATAGGGAGGCTCAAGATGTGATGAGGGAGCTGAGGGAAGGTGAGGATGTGATGAGGGAGCTAAGCTCCTTAAGAACAGGACGCTCAGCCTGCATGTAAGGGGCTTCCAGCCTGGCCAGGACAACTAGTCAGAAAGAAAACAGGTGAACAGAGCAGGAGCCCCAAGTTCCCTGGAAGAGCGGGCTCTGGGCCCGTGCCCTGTGGAGCCCATCCCAACCCTCTACTCTAAGAGCCAGAAGCACAAGCAGAAGGTTCCTGCAGCAGTGAGGTTCTATAGAGGGCAGGGCCAGGCTGGCTGCTGCAGGCTGGACAGGGGCTCAAAGGAGGGGCTGGAGGCCTCTGGAGAGCGGGCACATGGGGGTGGGCAGAGGTTCCATGGAGAAGATGGCCACTAAGCAAGGCACATGGCGGGACTGTCACACCTCCAGGCCTCCACCAATGCTGCCTTATAGAACTTAAGTGAGGATGCAGAGGACGGTGTGAGTTCTTAACTGCATTTAAGTGGAACTTGTCACATGTGGTTGGTGGCTGGACAGTGCAGCTCTGGGCCACTCGGATGATGACAGGCTGTGAACTCTAAATCCTCAAACATGATTTCACACTTTCTCATCAGGCCTGGAGCTCACAGTGGGGAAGGACACAGGGGGGAAGACACTGTGGCTTCACAGATAGAGACCAAGGGAGCAGAGAACTCATCTTTTCAACCCTCGGGCTTCATTTTCACCCCAAGGGGCCATCGCTGAAGGGAGAACACCACTGAGGCTGGCACTGTGCCACTCTGGGGCAGGAGTGCTCAGGGAACGGGAGGCTGGCACTGAGGGACTACCACCCACCCCACACAGGCTGGGTCTCCTGCAGTGGTCAGTGTCCTGGCATCACTGCCAAGCCTCGCCTAGGGCCGGCCCCTCCCTTTCTCTGTATGCAGGAAGCTCTGGAGGGTGGGTCTAGCTTGCACCTGCTGTGCACCTGTCCCAGCCACAGCCCTGCTGCCAGGGAGCTCACGGTCAAGAGCTTCCCCCAAGGGGCTGCCATGAGGTAGAAGATGGATCATCCCCCCAAGCAGAATGTCTGGGTGGACCTCACAAGGGTTGGCTGGGTGGACCCTACAAGGAAGTGGATTTTGGCTTCAAAGATGGAAGGAATTTCCCGCAGTCTATCTATTTAAAATGGAATGCCTGCCTGCTTGCAGGGCTGCGCGCTCTGACTGGGGAGGTGCCCCACGGTCTGGAGAGGCACTTAGGAGGGTGGAGAGAGGAAGGTGGGGGCTGCAACCTTCCCAGCGCTGCTTCCTCCACTTCCTGGGGCCAAATCTGTTTAGCACACAACCAAGACATCAGGAATGTGTAAATCTGAACCAGTAAGACCCATGTCCATCTACTGCCTGTGCTTCCTTAGGATTTTAATACAAAAAGTTAAAAACAACTGGAGACATTTCTGGGTTTTGCCTTCCTCAGACCCAGCCAGGGCTGTCCGGACCTGTGGCTGCCTCCAGCTGGGGATGCACCTGTGAGCTGAGCCTCTGTGTTCCAGAACTCCAGATAGTGGCTGGTATAAAACAGGTGCTGGTCTCTGATAGGGATGAGTAAATGCAGGGACAAATGAGTGAGGACTAGGGGACTGAGGCGAGAGGACACTAACAGGCATCGTTTGTGCCCAGGACTCCTCTGCAGTGACTGTATCAGCACCCTGGGAGGTGACAGCCACGGGACAGAGCCCTCAGGAGGGGTCTCAGAACACCACCCTCTGTCCACACATGAAGATGCAGCAGGAAGGTACCATCTGCAGCCTGGAAGATGCCCTGCAGTCTGCGAGCCTGTTGCAGCCTGACCTCTCCTGGGAAATAGCCTGCCATAGTCAGAGATCTGCAGTGGGTGCCTCAGTGGGCACAGCCAGGCAGCCACTTCCGGCCCTCTCAGCAATATCCTCTGTGGAGCAGAGGGCCTGGGGGAGAGGCTTGTTGAGAGCAGGCACTCGCCAGGACCAGCCACCAGCTGCTCCTCCTATTCACACACGTTCGCAGCAGCCAAGGGACTGCAGCATTGCCGGCAGTAGTTGCCTCCCACATTCTAGGGACGATGGAACACAGCTTGCAAGATACATGCAGGCATGACCCAAGCACAGATGTGACAGATGGTCGCATAAGGGATACCTTTGCTGGATCTCTTCCAGAAACACTATTCCTCTAGAGCTCCACCATCTTCACCACGGAGCACACTGGGGGGCTAATGGCTCGATCCCGGCTGGACCTGGGTCCTGCCTGCCTGGGCCAAGTATGTCCACTAGGAGTACAGGCCACAGTAGTCAGGGCTTTTAGGCAGCCACACTCGTAACAACCACAAACCCAGAAGCATCACACCCCACTGGGCCCTGATAGCAAGGGCCATGCTTTATGGTCATTCTTTAGTCGTTACAAAGACCTGGGTTCACCACTTCAATAGCTCCAGTCCCCTCCGATGCTCCTCATCACGCTCACGTTCATTCCCTCCATATGTGTCCAGTAACACTGGTCCACAAAGACAGCTAAGACCCAGGCAGAGGGGTCTCAAAGCCCAAGAGGAAGCAGGTATGTTGTTTTTAGTGTCTGGACTCAAGGATGCTTTGGGAAAAGTGGCTGTGTCCTCCTGGGGACGGCTTTCTGGATGGGGTGGCTCTGTTCTTCCAAGAACGTGCTACCTGGTTGTATCTGCTTGCCTGTGTCCTTGAGAAGACTGGGAGCTCGGAGGGCAGAGACCATGAACTTAGCGCAGTGCTGGACAGAAAATGCATGGTGGATGTTGAACGAGAGGGTTTGCAAAATTATGTGGAAGACCAAGTTTACATGACCTGAACCACTGGGGAAATCAAGAAGCATGGGCATGTTTGTGCAGAAGGAAGGAGAGGAGGGAGGGACGCTCAGCTTTGTCTTAGGAGCCTCAGGGGCAGACACCAGACGGCAGGAGCCCATTGCAGGCAGTGGCTGGTGTGGCACACAGTGGGTCTGCATGGGTGATTCTGATGGGTGTTTCAGTCTAAGGACAGTTTGAACTGATTTCCGTTACTGGCTCACTGCGTTCCAGATATGAGTAGCTTTTGGCCATAAGGGAATTTGGGCCCAAGGTTTCCTGGGAGACCATGGGAAGATACTGCCCATGTCATATACCTGTGGCCACGGTGTCCCGAGTGAGACTCCAAGCTGGGGAAAAGAACACACACATCTCTCTTGCTTCAGAGTAAGTCCCCAGAGGCTTCTTGTATGCATTCCCCTCTACCTGAATCACCTGTCTCCCACTTAACCTGACTCCTGCCTTGAGACCAAGACCAAAGGCTCAGAGAAGCCTTCCCTGGCCCAGAGTCCTCACTCATAGCCCTTGTCTCCAAACACCATCCTGATCGGACATCGGAGAACCTACTGGAAGTTTCATAATCTACTTAGTGCTGGTCTCCTGGAAGAGAAAAGAAGGGCTCCTAGAAGAGAAGATATTTAAGTGGAGAGGGAAGCAACACACTTATGAAGCTTTGAGGGAAGTATTTCAGAAGAAATGGCCAGTTCAGAGCTTCCGAGTTGGAGAAATGCCTAGACAAAAGCTGGAAGGTTGATGGGTGATGCATAATTATTTCCCTAGTTAGTGAATAAGTCCCCTCCTTCACCCTCCCATCCATCAATCCACCCATCCACCTCTCCAAATATCCACCTACCTCTCCATCTATCCATCTATCCATCCACCCATCCATCAACCTCTCCATCTATCCACCCACCCATCCATCCACCTCTCCATCTATCCATTCACCCATCCATCAACCTCTCCATCTATCCATCCACCTCATCCATCCACCTCTCCATCTATCCACCCACCCATCCATCCACCTCTCCATCTATCCATCAACCCATCCACCCAACTCTCAAACTATCCATCAAACCATCCATCAAACGCTCCATCTATTCATCTATCCATCCACCCATCCATCCACCTCTCCATCTATCCATCCACCCATCCATCCACCTCTCCATCTATCCATATATCCATTCACCCATCCATACACCTCTCCATCTATCCATCCACCCATCCATACACCTCTCCATCTATCCATCCACCCATCCATACACCTCTCCATCTATCCATCTATCCATCCACCCATCCATCCACCTCTCCATCTATCCATCTATCCATCCACCCATCCATCCACTTCTTCATCTATCCATCCACCCATCCATACACCTCTCCATGTAATCCACCCATTTATACACCTATCCATCTATCCATCCACCCATCCATCCACCTTTCCATCTATCCATCCACCCATCCATCCACCTCTCCACCTATCCATCCACCCATCCATACACCTATCCATTTATCCACCCATCTATCCATCCATCATCTATCTACCCAACCACTCACTCACTCACCAACTTTGCCTACTACCATCCATTCATCCATTCACCTACCCATACGTCCATTCACACATCTACTCATCCATCCACACATTGATCTATCATCAGTGGATTGATCCATCAGTTAATCCATTGATACATTCATCCACCCATCAATTCATCCCTCTATCCACTTTCCACCCATCTATACACCAATCTACGCATTCATCCATTTACTCTTTGATCCATCAATCAATTGATCAGTCTATTCACCCACCCACAGGCCTCAGTCAGTGCAGGAGAATGGAAGGGTGTGGATTTATGTTTCTGGCTGCAGGTCCTTTCCCTCAGTCTCCATCTTCCTATGTGAAGGAGAAGAAAGACCCCAGCCTCTGCCCAAGGGTATTTAGACCTGAAACTGTCAGTTTTGTGCTTGTCTAAGAGACTGTCTAGTGGACCAATGTTGGACAAGATATCTGGGACGGGGGGTTTAAAGTTCATAGTGATTTAGTTAAATATGAAATTCTGCTAGACAAAGAAGTTTTATAACACAGTCTGTAGGCAGCTGGTATGTGGAAAAGTGACTTAGGGCAGAGGTTGAAAGCCCCTGGCAAGTGGCAGGTCCAGTCTCCCTGTGTGCAGCAGGGGCTGAGGTTTCCAGCCAAGGGCACAGAGACTGGGTGGCTGCTGCCATCCCCCAGTTCCAGCCCCACACTTGATGCCCCTTTCTTCCCTAAGCCCTGTGGGACACCATCCATCCCCACATCTTCCAGGGTAGCCTTGTTTGTCCCTGCAGTGTTTCCCAGGTAAGTGCCTTCACAAGTGCTAGCTCTGGGCTGCTCCAGCCCTGGTGCATTGGGTAAGGCTGAGCCTGCAGATGGGAAGTTACTAGTCTAGGGTTATGCCAGGGACTTGTGCTCAGACCCTGCCCCTAGGGATGCCCCTCCCTGGTTGGAGACATGTGGTCCATGCTGCTGGGTCCCAAGCACCAATTACTTCCTGATCAAAGCACCACTGGTATCGTGCACACACCAACTGCTCTGTGCCCATGGCAGCTGCCTGGCCACCACAGGCTCATCCAGGGTTCCTACTCCACTCCACTTCCACACTGGGATGTTTTCTCTGCTCCATCCCTCCAGCCTCCCATGCCACCCCCTTGCCCTTAAGCCCATATCCAGTCCACATTCTCTAAGCTCCTGGGGCTGCAAGAGCTGCCTCACACCTCCTGGGTCAAGAGTGACCCTATCCAACCCCAGGCAGTGTCCAAGTCAGTGGGGGAACACACAATTAAGCTCCCACCCTGGGAACAGCAGGCAGAGGAGCTGGGTGAAGGTCCCCAAGGAGAGACCATCCTGGAAATGGGGTTGGCATGGCATCCATGAGGTCATCTGCAGTCAAGGTCACGAGCAGCTGGGTGCCTCCTGGGTGCTACTTCACTCACTCATTCACATGTCCCCTCGCTTTCCCAGAGACATGTACTAAAAGCCATGGTGGGCAAATCCCTGTGGTAATCACAAAGTGAGCAAGGCCGGACCTGACGCATCTGCTGTGGCTTCAGCTAGTGGTAATTGTACTTACTGCAGAGCATGCAAATGATGAAATTGTATATAAAGGACAGAGCCCTGGAGTTTTTAGCAGTCCCTTAGAAAGGGAACTAACATCTTGAAAGTGACGTGGAGGAGGCTCTCTGAACGGGATCTTGCCAGTGGATCTGTGGAACTGAACTGGCCCTGAAATGCCGTGGCCTTAGCACTGCCAGAGGTAACAAATCTGTACGAGGAAGGAAACGTTGCCCCCACACTG
The DNA here is from genome assembly GCA_963574355.1 of Loris lydekkerianus. NCBI lineage: Eukaryota > Metazoa > Chordata > Mammalia > Primates > Lorisidae > Loris > Loris lydekkerianus. Next base: position 40,038 of record CAUYPK010034864.1, on the reverse strand, counting down.
GAAGTAGACTGTTGAAAGAACTGCCAACACCCACTCCTTTCTTGCCAAAAATGTGTCTTTTTCTGCCCCTTTATGGACACTGCTTATGAGGAAGTGGGAAGTCCAAGAGACAACTTTGAGATCAAGGGCACAGGAAATTTGGCCTTTCATCTGAAAATCCATCAGCTGCAGAGGAAATCCCTGGCTGGGCAAAGCCTCCACAGTGGCGCGGCATGCACGCCAGCTCCTGCTACTGCAAAGGAGCCATGGCCACAGCTCCCATCACCGAGGGCCTTGCTCTCTCAGACGAGACAACCCACAGGCAGCTGCTGCAGTGTCCACAGCTGCTGCCTTAAGGGAGCGGTGTTTCAGCTGTGACTTAAGAACAGTTTTCCCCTGCAATGCAGTGTCCAGACAGAGTCTGTCTCCTGTGTCCTCTGACACAGCCCCAGGCTCCAGACACTCAGTGTCTATCGGGCTAAAGGACAGAATGAATTTTCTTGGTCAATGAAAACTACTTCCTGGGTAGGCAGCATTGCAAGGGATTCCCTCCCCGCTACATAAAACACATGAGAGACGTGCTTTGGGTCATTGCATGTCAGTCTGTGAGTCTTACTAGGCACATCTTCCAGCTTGTGCATCGCTGACACCCATCACCAGAGTCTTAGGACCCACAGATGAAGAGAGCGCCAGAAGGCACCTGCCCGTGTGCACCTCCTGCCAGAGTCAGACTGCCTGGGGCAAGTCTCTGGCTTTACCACACACAGCCACTTCATGTCTGTCCTAGCTTCTTCCTTTGTAACATGAGTAAAATAGCACTCATCCATCATAGCAAGGAGGTCAGCATTAAATGTGCCAATTCAGGTGAAGTTTGCAGAATATTTACTTAGCAAAGAACACATATTCAACAACTGGTGGTCACTGATAAGTATCATTGTGTATTATTACTTTCATTATGATCATGATCACCATCATCACCATCATAATTGCCACCATCAAGATCACAATCACCATCATCACCATGATCATCACCATCACAATCACCACCACCATCTCCATCATCACCACCATCACCATCATCACCACCATCATCATCATCATCACCACCACCATCACCATCATCACCACCATCATCACCATGATCATCACCATCACAATCACCACCACCATCTCCATCATCATCACCACCATCTTCATCACCACCATCATCACCATCACTATGATCACCACCACCATCTCCATCATCACCACCATCACCATCATCACCACCATCATCACCTCGATCATCATCATCATCATCACCTCAATCATAACCATCACCACAGTCACCACCAATTCCATCATCACCACCATCACCATTATCACCATCACCATCATCATCAATATCATCACCTCGATCATCATCATCACCACAATCACCATCACCATCTCCATCATCATCACCACCATCTCCATTATCACCACCATCACCACCATCATCACCTTGATCATCATCATCACCACAGTCACTACCACCATCATTATCACCACCATCATCATCACCATCAACATCATCATCGTCTCCACCATCACAGCTATCACCATCCTCACCACCACACCACTATCGCATTTATAATTGCCATCATCACCATCACCACTATAATAATTGTCACCATCGTTACTACCACCATTGCTATTGTCATCATTGCAGAATCACTATAAACACTGGACTTACGGAGTGTCCATCTCATGTTGCTTCTCATTAAATGACTTTTTGAGACTGTTGTCCTTAGGGCTTTGATTATAAATGCTCTCCTCTTCCTGTAACATGGGTCATGGGCCTTTCTTTACTTGTATTAGTCACTTCTTCCTACTAAGATTCCTTTTGTTCATAACTTTGTCATAGGAAGAGAAAGAGCCTAGCTGTCTGAGACCTGAGTTGTATCCTTGCTGGGCACGTTGGTGTCACTGTCCCATGTACATGACAGGGGTTGCACAGGAAGGTTCTGGGGTCCCTCCAGCTCCAATATGCTTGGCTTCTCCTTCATGAAAGAGCTTGAGCTGGACTGAGTTGGATTCATGGTGAATCCTCCAATACATGCAATAGGTGCTCATGAAATGACTGTTGAATTAGCACATAAACATGAGGAGTATAAAAGCCAAAAGAGTGACACAATGAGTATTATAAGGATTGGGAGAAAGAAGGAACTCTCAGCTGAGTTTAGCCTTAGCAACTGATAGAGGTTTGCATGAGTGGAGAGGGATGAAATAGAGAGAACAAAGGTACAGGGGCTGAATCACAAATTGCCCCCCCCCCAGGGGCCTGCGTGATGGAGCAGCATGAACACCTATGGACACGTGCAAGTCCTCAACCAGGTCGCTCCCTAGCACGCTCTCCCAGGAAGCTCCTGGGGATGCGCTCCAGTGGGAGACATGAATCTGGGAAGCAGGAGACCCAGCACAAGGGCAAGGCACAGATACTCCTCGGGAAGATGGAGGTGAGAGACCCCTGGATGCTGACTGACCACAGGGTGAGGGAACATCCAGTTTTGACTAGAGCCATGAAACAGACAGCAGGTCTGGAGTGTCTGAAAGCCCCAAAGGAGTTGCACGACTGGAGAACATCTGGGGTCAGAGTGACAAGTGCACAGGAAGAACAGCCAGCCAACGACACTCTCCAGTTGCTGAGACAAAACATCACTAAAGAAAAGGGGATCACAGCACACAGGGCTTGGCTAGGAGCTGCAACCCTGTCACCATAAAGTCAGCATTGACTATGGACCACGGCAGGGCATGGTGGTTTAGTCCAGGGAGCAAACTCAGAATGTTCAAAACAGGACTTCAGGAAGCAGCAAGTGCCAGTGTCCACGGTGACCCAAATAGAGCCAAGTTACACTGAGGGACAGAAACGGAACTGGCAAGGTCCTGTTGCTCATAACCAGCCTTCTAGAGCTGTTTGACATTCTAAGTGATGTGTATTTATAATTGTGATGAAAAGGTCAACTACATAAAAAATGAGGTACAGTTTTACTTACACAAGTCGCTGAAGCCAAGAGTTTGAGATTGCTGTGAGCTATGATGACACGGCTCTCTACCGAGGGTGACAAAGTAAGACTCTGTCTCAATTAAAACAACAACAACAACAACAACAAAAACCCTACAAGTCGCTAAAGGAAATGAAGCTGGGGGCTTGGCAGGTGCTGCAAGGTGACCACCTGGTGCTGAGGGCACCCCCTGGTGGTGCCTGGAAGTGGTGCAGCCCCCGGAGGCAGCCCTGTGTTGGCCCAGCTGTGCGGGGACACCCTGGTCACCCAGCGTGCCCTGCACATGTGCTCCCAGAGAAGCCCCTTCCCTGCATGTCAGGACATGTGGGATGTTCACTGCGGCTGCACTGCTCACAGCAAGACCCTGGAAGCTCCCGTGTCCACTGGCAGGAGCATGGGGCCGATAGACAGTGGTACAAGGGAATGTGACACGGCAGTGAGGGCTTGTGACGCTTGGCTATGGATAGCGACCCAGATGCACCTTACAAGCAGCATGTTCACGGAACAACGTACCTGCAGGATGACACCACGTTCATAACATTCAAAACCCAACAAGAGAAATTCCAGTGTTTAGGAACACATACGCAGGGCAAAGGTGTAAAGAAAAGCATGGGAGGGCGGCACCTGTGGCTCAACGAGTAGGGTGCCGGCCCCATATATCGGAGATGGTGGGTTCAAACCTGACCCCGACCAAAAAAAAAAAAAAAAGAAAAGCACGGGAGGGAGAAAACCGTGCCGCGAGTACTCCAATGCCCTGCCGCATGCTGTGCTCAGAGGGCCACCCCACTCCCCACCACTGTCTCCTGTCCTTGTGTCCCAGAGCTCAGCTTCTGGGGGCTGTGGGCCTCGGGGACGTCATCTGCCCTGAGAGATGCAGTTATAAGACACAGAGGCCAGTGGGGCCCTGGGCAGGGCCCTGGGGGAAGCATCTGTTCTGCTCTGGGGGCCACAGAAAGGTGTTTTTCCATTCCTCCCCCAAACTCACCACTGTTTTCAATCAGCCCCTGCTGAGTGACGGCACCTCACGGGTGCTGAGATTAATGCTCCCATCCTCTGCGTTTCCTCTCACACCTGCCCTGAGGAAGCTCTGGCAGGGCCCAGCCTGGGGCAGGGGCGCTAGGAAGGAGAGCATGGGCTGTGTCCCTCCTGATGGCAGGCGGCTCAGACCGAAGCCAGAGGCCGGGAGCCTGCTCTAGCCACTGGCTCCTGCAGATAGGGATGAGGGTGTCAATACCTGCCAGTGTCCATGGACGGAGAAGCATGTACTGGGAATTCACAGCAGACAGGCAGGTGCAGAAAGCCCAGTGGCCACCTGCATGTTTAGTCCTCTAGTAACGGCAGGTGTCAGCAACCTGACAAGAGCTCTAAGGAGCACGTGGTCAGGCGCTGTTGAATCCTATGAGGATTCTGTGGGGAAAGGGCTGAGGTTCCTGAAGGGAGTAGCAGGAAGGACCTGTCACTTAGAGGAGCTGGTCTGTTGCAGCTGTGTTTCCTTGGGGACATCTATAAACTCCTATGGTCCTACATGGACAGGCTGTGGCTTCTCTCTGCTCTAGGCAGAGCCAGCCCCCACCTCACACACTTTGCTAACACTGATCAGCCAGTCACCTGCTGACAGCATGGCCAGTTCTGCACAGGCTGGAGTTTTGTGGCAGATGCTGAATGCATTGGGGGCGTAGGCTGCCATCTCCCCTGAACTCAATGGTGCCACTCTGGTGTAGAAGAGACCATCTGGGTGGGAGGGTGGGATGCTGGCCAGTGGGATATGGCACTCAGGCTGGGGCAGGAGCATGAGCAGGGGCACTGGCCTGGCAGCCAGATCCACAGAGGTGATTCTTGGCAGATCCCAGCCTCTCTGGGCCATGCCCTGTCCCTGTCTACCAGATGGGCAGCCACACTTCATCCAAGTCAGAGAACAGAAGACACCTCTGCTGGCCTGGGTGCAGCTGAGGGGTAGACAGAGGAGGGACATGTGCACCCCATGTCACAGAGCTTTGCAGCCATGGCAGTGCAAGAACCAGGACAATGGGTTCCTCTCCCCACTTCGCAGATGGGAACACTGAGGGAGCTCAGTGATCAGCTCAGAGTCTCCAACCACACTACCCGGCTCTGAGCTGTGCTCTGCCACCATCACCCACATGTGGTTCCTGCATCTGGGCTCATCCAGCTCAGGGGTGCCCGGGCTTTCTGAGGACACTGGGAGGAACAGAGGCCCCCTGACTTCCAGGGAGGCCAAAAGCACTGCATCCTTCCTGGCAAGGCCTCTCTCTACCCTCCCTGGTGGAGCTGGAGGAGCCTTCTGGGAGGGCCCAGGATTGGCTCCGGCCCCACCCTCATTCTTGGAGCCTCTTCCTCGGTCACTATTCTCCGCTTGGGGAGGATGTGGGGTCCTGGAGCCAAACTGGGAGAGGGGGGTTGGTGGAGGCTGCAGCTGGAAAAGCTGATGACTCACCCGCACGAGACACTTGGGAGGCAGCCAGTCCAGTGGGCAGCTTCGTGTCCCTCAGCTAACATCCAAACAGTGCCCCAGCCTGAGGTGTCCCCTAATAGGGACAAAAGCCACATGGCGGCCACTGAAACTTGATGTGTGCCTACCCTACTACTTGATGCTCCAGCCCACACATTGGACAGGTTCTCCAGGGAGGGAACCTTTACAGGAGGGCGAGAGACTGCCTTGGTCAGTATGGGATGAGAGGGGAAGGACAGGGAGAGGACACAGCACACAGCCAGACCAAGTTGGGCTCCTTTGCCATGGGAGTCCCCAAACCCCCAGAGAGGGAGCATCTCGGACACCCCATGTGCTGGGCACGAGGGAGGTGGCCAGGCCACTCAGGGCTGCAACCAATGTGGGGTCCCAAGGCCCAGCAGATGCAGGTGAACGAGTGCTCGGAATGGGGCTCCAGGTCCGAGGGCTGTGGGGGTTTAGGGTGGGGTGAGGCCAACAGGCCAGACACAGTCACATGGACTCTGGCCAGGGCAGAGGAAGGACACCAGGGACTTGAGGGTAAAGGAGGAGGTTAGGGCAGGAAAGACGGGGCTGAAGCACATAGAGGGGTGAGCAGCCAGAGGCAGAGAAGGGACCATGCAGCGTCCCCTCCCTCTGACAGGAGGGGAAGGACCAGCTTCCCTGGAAGCAGAGGGATCCAAGGACCCCAGAGCTCTGTGGGTTCAAGGAAAACAGCCCAGTGAGCGCTTCCACACAGAGGGGCATAATGCAAACTGGTTAAAGGCGCTTGGTCCCAACAGGCTTGATTTTTCCCTTCTGTTTTTGAAGACCAGGCTTTCTTGTGTGTCCCAGGGCCTCGACCATATTTCCAAATGTCTCTAATGAAATTTGCTGGATCAAGAACTAACCCGGCCCCACTCAGGCGGGTCAGCACCCGGCACGAGTCTCTTGTGCGGGTCAGGCTGCTGCGCAGTGCAGACCAGCCGGCATTTTATAGCACTTTGAATGGTTCCCAAGCTAAGCTTCCGGGAGCCCCCATGTAAGCACTTAGGCCTTTGTTTACGAGGATCTTTGAGGATCTTTGATCCGCTGAGAATGTTTAGATCTCACTGAAGCATCTCTGTCCTGCCCACATTGCCCCTCCAAGATCTGTGCTGGCAGGAAAATGGCTGGCCTGTCCTTGGTCCTTGGGTCCCTGGTCCCCAGTTCCCCAGAGAGGACCCCCAGTGGGGGAGGAGGGGTCCTGCCCTTGGCCAAATATCACAGCTGCTCTTTAGAACTCCTAAGACAGCGTAGGAGGGCTTTCTCCAGCTACGAGGAACCTTGTAGCCATCATACCTTCAAAGTGCAGCTCAGGATGGGGGCTGCCCCCCAAAGGCCCTGACACCTGCCCAGTCACTTGGTCTTGAGGTAGCTGCCCCAGATGGTCCTGCTGCTCCCATAAAAGTACCACAGCTGGCAACCCACTGCCCCAGCTCCCCTGAGCGCTGTTGTCAGGTTCCCTCCACCACCAGGAGCATGCCAGCCCCATGTTGCTGTGCTCCTTTTGTTTCTGGCATAAACACCTGTTTCTGGGACAGGAAAGGCCTCTTCTCTTTGACCACCCTCCCTCCCCGCCCCCTTGCTAGCCCCTCAACAAGATAGGTACAGCCTGGTACAGAAATCACCTGAAGTTCCCAAAAGAGTACTGTGGCGGCTGTCATGTGTGGCTGGACACTGGCACAGCACACAGTCACCCCGCCTGTGACCACACTCCAGCCTGGCATGTGGGCTGGACACAGGCACAGCACACGGTCACCCCACCTGTGACCACACTCCAGCCTGGCATGCGGCCTGGACACCAGCACAGCACACGGTCACCCCGCTTGTGACCACACTTCAGCCTGGCATGAGGGCTGGACACCAGCACAGCACACAGTCACCCCGCCTGTGACCACACTCCAGCCTGGCATGAGGGCTGGGAGGTGGATCCAGGTGAGAGGCCTTGTCCTGCACACGGAACAAGATTGACCTGTGACTTTGAGGTCCGCACTCTGCTGACAGACCCTCAGTCTCCCCTTCTGCCCCTCCTCCGTCTTGGGGTCCCACTCTGCATTTGGTGGCCATGTTTCCTCAGGCTTCTCTGGCTGCAACAGTTTCTCTGCATCTCCTTGCCTTGGTGGTCGTGGCGGTTCTGAGGAGACAGGTCCCAGGAGAGCACCGCTCCCTCCCTTGGGGCTCTGAGCCTGGGGAGGTGGGTCTGGGAGGACCACCGAGAAGAGAGGTGTCTTTCTCAGTCCTACCATCCACACGGCCGGTCACTGCAGAATTATTCCTTGCTCTCCCGTCCATGCTCTGCTCCAGAGGACCTGGGCAGCGCATGTCACAGGGCCTCGAGGCGGAGCATCAACAGACATATTTGGAATTCTGCTGGAAGCTTGGCCCCACCTCACCTGCCTTATTGTGCAATCACGCATTTATGGTACCACTGCCTGTGCCGCCTCTGCCCCGGGAGAGGAGTCGGACATCGGCTGGGCTTCTCAAAACGCCCAAGGGTCAGTGGCCAGGTTCCCAGCTTAGGCTGTGACAGTGTCTCTCCCTGGGGGCCGGCGTGGCAGATGGAGGACATTGGGGAGGGTGGAGGGGCAGCGGGAGCGCTGCACAACCTGTGAGGTCACAGAGCGAGAAGGAGGGGGGGAGTGAGGAGTGAGTGACAGAGGGAAATGCTGGGAGGTGGCCGGCGTCACTGCGGCCACGGTGATGGGGGCGCATGTAGAGGCAGGGAGCCTCCCTGGCTGCTGTGGGCCTGGATGGTCAGGGCCGTTCCAAGAGTGTTTCCTCACAGAGTGTGTGGAGGAGGCACAGCAGGTGCGTCTCCTGTTTCTCCTGAGCCATGACTGGAAATAGCTGCAGTTTTGTACCTCAGATGGTCATAGTCAAGCTGTTTACTATCCCATGGACACTTCCAAGGGCACAAGGATTGGGCATGGAACAGGGGCTGCCCTGAGGGCATGAAGGAGGCCAGCTGAGGACCCATCTGGGCACCCTGGGGAGGGCAGGCCTGCCTGGGGCTGAGAGGGAACCCCCTGGGTTCCTACTCACAATGCAGGCGGCCACAGGCTGAACCCATGAGGCATCCTTAAACCGTCTTCTGCTGGTGGCAATGACCTTTTGCTTAAAGAGAAGAAGATGAACATACTGTTCTCTGGTCCTTTGCTGGGTCAGGTGATGCGCTGTGCTCATACACTCCTCAGGGAGGCAGGTTCAAATCCTGGTGTCACTGTCACTTGCTGTGTGTGGGCTTTGGTTCCCTGAGTGTGAACAGGTGTGAAAGGAACACCTGTGCCGCAGGGCTGTCCAGTGTCACCCAGCCCAGGCCCTGTGGGCTGGGACAGTTCACTGTATTCATCACTGGTTGCCCCTGACTCAGGCACTTGGCTCATCCCCCCACCCCATGGCCAGCCCTACCATCATTACTCAAATTCTTCCATCTCCACGTTCTCAAAAGCAAGACCGTGTTCTTGCCCAATGCCACAATGCTTAGCGTCCCAGGTGCTGGATCAACCCTCTGAAAGTCTGCCCTCATATGTTACCGCCTCAAACTTCAAGCCTAGATCCCAAATGAACTTGGAGTCCTTTAGGGCTGGACCTACTCTGAATCCAGGGGAGCGGTCTGTGCATTGAGCTGTGCTGTGTGGTGGGAGTGATCCCTCCCCTCCTAGGAAGCTTCCCTGAGCAAACTCCTCAAATACTATCCCAGTGGTCTGGAACCCCTTCCTCTGTAACCCAACAATTCAGAAATTATAAGAACGCACCCCCAGAGTTAGAACACAGTGGCTGCCCCCCAATCCACACACACTAATCGCCTGGCCCCGTGACATTTGTCTCCCATCACTTTTTCTTCAAATTGTCAGTGCCTGTTTTCATTGGTCTGTACCAGATTCTACTAAAACAACCTCTGCTCAGAGCAAAATTGTACATTAGACTATTTTACAAACGTTTCCTCCTGTTCCATAGAGAGCACCAGAGTCCTTGCTGCACTGGAGACGGTGGTCAGAGGATGAGGCGCGAAAAGGAAGCTTCCAAGACGTCTGTCCTGTACTCAAGGGAGCAAGGGCCAAGATTCCAGCGCCTCCTACCCAAGTCACAAAAACTGATTAACAATGGATCGCAGACCTACATGTAAAGTGCAAAACTATAAAACTCCTCGAAGATAACACAGAAGAAAATTTAGACAACAGAGAGTTTCATGAGTTTTTACATACGACACCCAAGGCAGGACCCTTGAAAGAAAAAAATTGATGTGCTGGACTTCATTAAAATGGAAAACTTCAGTGCTGTCAAGAGAATGATAGTGACTAATTCTCACATAAATTGGATTTGATTTTGACTAAAGTACATTACTTAAACATTAATTTTTGCTTCAACTTGTTGATATGTTGTTTAGGATACAGGATACTGCATCCTCATTTATAAGTGAATTATGTTTGTATTTTCCCCTTTATAATAATATATTTTTTCCAATTTTACTATCAGGTGTATCCAGATTAAGTAGAATGATTTTGGAGTATTTCTTCTTTTTCTATTGTCTATAAGATTTGGCATGATCTGTTTTTTGAAATTATCTTTTATTTTTATTTATAAATATGAGTTGTCTATTCTTTGATACTTTGGGAAAAAAATAATAAGAAGAAGTTAATGGATGACTCCATACTGAACCTCAGAGTCAAAGCATTCTATAATAGACATATTCTTATTTGACAATGTGAATGTTACTTTCTTTGCATTATAATTATTATTATTGCTTAATACTTCATTGCAGCAATCATCTGATTTCTTTTCTGAATGTATTGTCTTCATTTGTTCTTTACCAGGTTTTTGTTTCTGGTCCCTATCTTAAACACTGTTATTGTTGTTAAACGTTGAGCCTTTTTAATTTTGTGAAGGCAAAAAATGGAAGCCTAATGAACACATGTATATGTGAAAATAAAAAAGAGAGAGAGAGAGAATAGAAAGACAAGTCACAGACTGGGAGGAAATACTTTTGAAATACAACTGTGCATATCTGATGAAGGACTGTTTCCCAAAATATACAAAGAACTCTTACAACTCGAGAAGTGGGCTAAAGACCTTGATTGACGCCTCACCTAAGAAGATATCAGATGACAAACGCACCGCACCCATACAAAGAAGCTCCACCTGACCCATCATCAGGGAAATGCAAATTAAGACAAGAGGATCCCAGGACACACCCATCAGAATGCACAAAATCTAGAGCACTGACAGCACCAGATGCTGGTGAGCACGTGGAGGAACAGGACCTCTCCGTCACTGCTGGTGGGAATGCAAATGGTGCAGCCACCTGGGAAGACCGTTGGGTGGTTTCTTTCAAAAGCAAACATATTCTTACCTTATAATCCAGGAATCATGCATTTTGGCATTTACCCAAAGGAGCTGAAAACATATGCTACACATAAAAGCCTGCACACCACGTTTACGGCGCCTTTATTCACAATTGCCAAAACTCAGGAGGTGTCCCTCAGTATACAGAGTGGATAATAAACGGTGGTCCATCCAGACGATGGAATAGATCAGGGCTAAATATTAATAGAAAGGAGCTATCAAGCTCTGAAGGGTCATGAAGGAACCGTAAGTGCATCTAACTAAGTGAAGGAAGCTAGTCTTTAAAAGCTGCACACACATGATTCCATGCTTGATAAATGTTGGAGGAATGAATGTGAGGACCCTGCAGCATCTGTGGCTGTATCTACACATTGGCAAGAGCAACTCACAACTCCAGTGTGAGTGACAATTTGTCTTAAACTACTTGGGGCCAACTCCAGTGTGAGTGATGACTTGTCTTAAGTTACTTGGGGTCAATGTCCAATTTTTTTTTTTTTTTACTTTTCTCCCCTATCAGACTCTAAAAACCTTGAGGAAAAAAAAGAAGCTGCTGAAAAACTCTATACTGAATATGACAAAACATTATTGAGAGACATTAAAAAAGACCTAAAAAAATCGAGTGGCATACCATGTTCATGGAGTCAAAAACTCAATGCCATTGTGATGTCAATCTTCCCTAAATTTACCTATAGATTCAAAGCATTCTCAATCAAAATACCAGCAGACTTTTTTTTTTTAGAAGTTGATAAGTTGTATCTAAAACTTATATGGAGATGTAAAGTGTCTAGAAGATTCAAGCAATCTTAAAAAAGAATAAAATTGGAGGAGTTACACTCTCTGACTTCAAGACTTACTATAACACTAATCAAGGAAGTATTGTATTGGAGTATGGACAAATAGCTCAGTAAAATCAGAATAGAAAATCTGGAAATAAACTACACATATGCAACCAATTGGTTTTTAATAAAGACGTCATGGAAATCCAATAGGAAAAGGGAAGATGTTTCAATAAATGGTGCTCAGACAATTGGATCCAAATGGAAGAAAGTAAACTTCTATCTTTCCCTCAATCTGTACTCAAAATTTATTGATTTACAACATATGGTAGCCCTAAATATAAAACCTAGAACAATAATGTTTATGGAAGACGATATTGGAGAATGTCATCACGATGTTGGGATAAGAAAGCATGTATCAATAGAAACCAAAAAGTACTCATCATGAAATTAAAAAATTAAATTTGGCCTTATCAAAATTAATAATTTATGCTCATTAAATGACACCTTTAGGAAATATAAAAGCCACAAACCAGGAGAAAATATTCACAATGTGCATTTGGCAAGTAACTGATAAATCATATAAAGAACTGCAGATCAGTCAGTGAGAACAAGACAAGCTGCCATTGAAAGTGGACAAAAGAAAAAAAAAAATTGCTGCCAATTTCCAGAGTAGAAACAGCTCTACTCTGGAAATCTTTCTGTATATCTATAAACAGATGGAGGCATAGCTCTATAAATTGGTGGAAGTAATTTTTTAATGAGATTATATTCTAAATAAAGAATATTAAATTTAAATATATTTGAATTTAAAAGAAAAAAAAAAGAAAATGGACAAAAGATTTGAACAGAACCTTATACCAGAAAATGAACAAATGGCCACTAAACTCAATAAAAGGTGCTCACTAGTCACTGGGGAAATGTCAGTGCAGATCTCACAATGTGCTACCACCTCACACCTGCTAAAATAGTTGAAAAAAAAAATTTAAAGCCAAGTCACAATGTTGGCAGTGAACTGGAACAACCGGATCTTTTACTCATTTTCAGTGGGTCACTTTTTGAAATCTCTATGGTAGTTTCTAATAAAGTAAAGTACCATTTACTCCACGGCCTACCATTCTCATCTCTAGGTACAACCATAAAAGGGCAAAAAACATGTGACCCCAGGAGCCGTCTATGAGAATGCTGATAGGAAATGTGTTCAACGGTCAAAGCCCACGTACCCGTTTAACAAATAAGTAAACTGGGATATATTCATACGGAAGCATCAATTGCTCAGCAATAAAAAGGACTGAGCTGTGAAATACACAACAGTATCAACTAACCTCAGATGCCCCGTGGAGCAGAGACTGGGCGGGTATAGGTGAGATTCCTCTACGTGAAGTTCAAGTTAGGCAAAACTAACAGGTTACAGAAATCGGAGAGCGGCTGCCTCTGGGGGATGTTGGTGGAATCGACTTGAAAGGAGAGTGAGGGATGTTTCTGGGGTGAAAAATGTTCTGATCTTCATCAGAGAATTGAACCCAGGAGATGTACATTTGTGCAAATTCATCAAATCCTACACTTAAGATAATGTGCTTTTTACTCTGTATAAGTCATACTTCAATAATTGCACACGCGCATACACACACACACAAATGCATGCTTTATTCCAACACACACACATACACACACACATAAATGCATGCTCTATTCCAAGAAAGTGACAGCCTATATGGATATCAGCATACTTAACCACTCCAAACACTTGATAACCACTCCAAATCCAAAAACTTGATAAAACGTAAACACCAAATTTTGTAGAAAGACTAAAACTGGGGGAGGCCAGAGAGAGTGACTGTCAAATGCCTGCTGGTAGTGGCAGGGATAACGAGTTTGCAACTTTCTGGCTTGGCAGCTGGCTGTGGTGGTGGAAAATCATGATGGAAAATCACAGCCTGATGGGCTCATGGTGCCAGGGATGAGAGTCAGGGCTGCCAAAGTGGCTGGGAACATAATGGGGAAAATCCTGGCAGCAATAAAAGTGCACAAGGAGCAAAACCCCATCTTGGAGGGTAAGCATGGCTCTAATCCCCAGCTGACGTGCAGATGCAGGGGACATCCCAGGCAGCCTGTGAAAAGGCAAGGACCAGAGCAGAGCCTATTCTTGAAAGACAGAGCTGCACAGGGCAAAGTCAAAGTGTTGCTGCCTTATCTTATGAGTGAGTTCCCAGCTGTGCGCAGCTAGACAGAAGCCTCTGGCCTTATGAGATTGAAGGGGACAGAGCCCAAAGCTGGCGGAACACTGGAAATTAAGGGATAGTTGCCAGAAACAAGGAAGCCACTGAGAGAGTGAGACCCCAAATATGACCACAATCTCAGGCTAAATCTTTGGCTGACTGCCCCAGTGACCAATACAGGGAATTCTCCAAGAACCAGGCTTTAAAAAGCAGCAACTCGAAGCTATAAGAACAGATCAGAGACAGCTGCTTTCACAGGGATGGCAAGTTTTGCAGTTAAAGTCTAGGCTTATGAACATCCACTAGAATAAAACTGTAGCAATCTTCAGAAGAACACAACAGATTCCAGAGCTGCTGCAGTGTATAATCTATAATGTCCAAAACTTAAATGACATTCAACAAGACAGAAGCGTGTGAGCCATGCCCGGGAACAAAGGGGGCCAACATAAAGTGACTCCTAGTTGATCCAGATAATGGATTCAACAAAGATTTCAGATGAGATGTCATCAATACACGCAAAGAACTGAAGGAAAATGTGCTGTCCTCTCCTCCTTCAGGGGCTCTGGTCTCAGGTGGAGGGTCTCCAGTAAGACAGCTTGGGAAACACTGGAGGAACTGTGAGAAGTCAGGTTCCACCATGCCCTACCTGGATGGTGTGATTACAGAAAGGGATGACCATAGGAGGGGTGGGTGTCTGCTGACCAGGCGTTAGAGCTGGGCTGAGGAGACTCAGGGAAGAGCATCCGTGTTTGTGGGGGTCCCCCATGTAGTTCTCTTGCATCCAACCACTGCTGCCCGGGGGTTGGCTAGGTCACAGAGGTTGGCCTTCCCAGTGTGTTCTTACCCTGGCCCTCAGCCTTAGGCCCTACAAACAAGGCCTCATGCATGGAATGTGAGAGAGAACTAATCCACACGTCGTGGGGTGAGCTCCACACTTGTGCACTCATCCACGATGTCACCTCTATGCCTTTGTATGCCCTGCTCGCGCGCCCTAGAATGGTGGTTCCTGAACCCATAGTATCAGCTCCCTGACACATGCTAGAAACATAAATTCTTGGGTTTCACTTTGGCCTAAGAATCAAAAACACTGGGGCAATACTGACCATCCTTTTTTTTTTTTTTAGACAGACTCTCATTATGTCACTCTCGGTACAGTGCTGTGGTGTCACAGCTCACAGCAACCCCAAACTCTTGGGCTTAAGCAAATGTCTTGCCTCAGTCTTTCAAGTAGCTGAGACTACAGGTACCCACCACAACACCCAGCTATTTTTTGGTTATAGTTGTCATTGTTCTTTGGCAGGCTGGGGCCAGGTTCGAGCCCCGGTGTATGTGGCTGGCACACTAGCCGCTGAGCTACAGGCACCAAGCCTGACTGCTTGTGTTTTAACAAGCACTCTGAGCTCTAGTGTGAGCACCACTGCTGGGACACCCTCTTCCTGTGCCCACTTTTGCCTAATTGATGCCTACTTGCTCCTCCACACCCCACACCTCCAGGAAACCTTTTTTGACTTGCTCCACGATGGAGCTCCTCATGCCCTAGCCCCCACTGTGACATCAACACAGCCCTGCTATCCCAGGAGTAAAGTCTCTGAAGATGGACCTGGTCCCTGGCACAGCAGGTGCACAACAAATGTTAAATAAATGAACGAAGGAGTGAATGCACACAGACTTTACCAAGCCTTTTCTGGGGTGACTTGGGTCACAAATGCAGACAAAGGGATACTTCTGCCCTCAGATGGCCCAGTCCATCACAAGAAGAGGGAAATAAATGAATATGACCCCCCAGGACCTTGGGGCCATGGCAGATGGCTACAGGGTGGGCACCCTTAGAACACCAGCTGACCCTTCTGTGTTTGTGACCTTTGTGCAGCGCCAAGCGGGCTCTTCTCACTGCCCACGTCAGATGAGCCAAAGCCTTCATTCTGGCAGCTGGGCCAGACTGGAGGGGCTCAGGAGCTGTGCGGCTACTGTCCCTGGGCTGGCCAGGCTGCCTTTGTCATCAGGGCATACAGCAGGCACGCGCCATGTCTGAAACTTCAGTCATGCCTCCTGGCTGGGCTTTGTTCTGCAGTCCGGTGGCTGCATGAAGAGTCCCCAGAGCAGCTCTGATCCAGAGTAAACAAACCCTGCCTGCCACAATGATCTGAAGAAATGGCCTAAAAATAGGTCAGGGAGGCTTGACTCATTTGAGCTCTGCAGGCAAGGGGAGAGGGACACTTGGGGACGAGAATTCCCCTCCTCAGGACTGAGTTATTGGGGCCTGTGGAGGAGGAGGGTGGCTCTCACGCAGTGACTCATCTGGGAACGCTGGGCGGTGGCTGCTGCCTGTCAGCCTGTGGCTCCTCCTGGGCAGCTGACCTCTGGCCTCAGGACTTGTCTCTAGGACACACAGAGGGGATGACAGCCGTGAACTCCAGCTGCTCATGTGCCTCACAGGGGCCGAAGGAGGACACAGCCCAGGAGCTGACACACACACCCCCCACTGCTCTGGAGCCAGACTCCAACGAGCAGCAGTCCATGGGCAGTGCTCCTGCCTCCATGGCCTGCTGAGACTGAGTCATGGCCTTGCTGCTACTTAATCATCCTCTTGTCCAAGTGTTCTTGCTGTGTCTGCCCTATGTCCCTCCTGGTGCAGTGAGCTGCACTCTGCACCCCGGACTATGCCTCTTCTGGTCCAAGACAGACTCCAGGAAGGGCTTGGCTCTCTCTGCACATACCTCTGCCCTCCCCTCCCTCACAGCAATGAGGTATCTCATAGGTATCTCAAGGAGACCAAACACCTCTGCCCTCCTGGTGTGCTTCTGCTTCTCAGGAGTGCCAGAACCATGGGGCAAAGGATAGTCTTCTGCAAGGCTCTTTGAGGGGTTCATGTCTTCTTTTTAGCAGGGACAGAGGGTCTCTTCTTATCATGCATAGTCATTTCCAGGTCACCCAGGGAACATTCATTTCTCTGCTTTCTTAAATCATGGACTTTCTGAGTCATGCCACTGGTCATATAACATGCCCTACTTGTCAGTTAGGCGACTGTCCATCTGCCTATCCACTCACCCACCCATCTATCCACCCACCCATCCATCCAGCCATCCATCCACCCCTTCATCCATCATTGCATCCATCATTCACACCTACACATGTGCATCTACCCACCTGCTCACTTGTCCATCCATTCATTCATGTATCATCCACTGATCCAGTCATCCATCCATCTTCTCATTCATCATCCCACCTCCTGCTATCCATCTGTCAACATGTCTATGCCACCGTCCATCCACCCAACTACCCATCCATCTATCCATTTGTCTACTCACACATCCATCCACCCACTCATCCATTCATCCATCCATCTATCCATCCATCCATCCACCCACCCACCCATCAATCAATCCATCCATCTACCTACCTGGTGTGCTTCTGCTACCCATCTCGTTCAACCTCATATGCCTGGTGCAGGTGTAGGTAGCGGTCAAAGTAACAAAGTGTGCTGGATGTGACCGATCCATCCACCCACCAACCCATCCAATCCACCCAACCACCCAGTCCACACATCCATCCATCCATCCATCCACCCATCCATCAATCCATCCACCCATCCATCCACCCACCCATCCACCCATCCATCCATCCACCCATCCACTCCCCCATTCATTCGTCTACCTACCCACCCATCCACCCATCCATCCACCCATCCAACACATATGAAGTATTACTTTGGCAACTGCATATACCTGCACAAGGCACATGAGGTTGAATGAGATGCTGTCCTCCCTCTGCTCACTAGGGAGCACAGGTGTTGAGATGTGCCCCTCTCCTTAACAAGTGCAACAGGGGAGCTCCATCAGCAAATGACTGCAGGGCAGGGCCAAGGGCCAAGTGTGAACACAATTGATGGACCCATTGTGCCTAGAGGATTTGAGCAAACTTCCAAAAGGGGCTATGTGATGTGCATCTTTCATCTCAAACTGAGGTCAGAAGCCACTTGCACATGAGGACTAGGTCCTACTGGTGTGGACACAGCAGAGCTCAGCAGGACAGATGTACATGAGTGAACAGTCTCATACATGAGTGTTCTCAGGCCATGAATAGACCCCAACACACTGGTGTCCCTCATGCCAGGGGTGCCATGGGGTGGTCATGTGAGGAGCCAACAAGTCAGCTGCTGCCAGCTCACTGTTCCCGGCCTCTGAGAGCCTCCCCCTGACCCTGGGCCATGGCCTGCAGGGACAGAGCACCTGCCTAGTGGGATGTGGACAGCCAGGCTGCAGGGCAGCAACCAGGGGCAGCCAGGCTGGTAAACATGCCAGGGCTCCCCGGGTGCTCAGGAGCCAGCTCATAAGGCCTCTTGGTTCCTTTTGTTTTTGCTCTTTTCATAAAAGATGTTACTTGACTCATGTTTTTTTGACTAGTTCCTTCTGCAGCTTAAGAAGGCAAGAATGAATAGTTGCTCTGGGTTTTTGCTTCTTGGAGTTTTTTTTTTTTTTTTTTTTTTCTTTTTTTTTCTTTCATGACAGGAATGTGTAAACACTCTGGGTTTTTAAGGATGGGAATCCAAGACACCTCATGCTTTCAGGAACAGCTGGCACCTTGGCCTGTGGGAACCAGGCTGATGCTCTCAGATGCCTGACCTGAACTCCCTCCCCATCTGTCTGTGATGGGCTGAACTGCGTCCCCCTCAAGTCCAGTGTTGAAGTCCTCACCCCATACCTAAGAATGTGACCATACTACAGACAGGGTGGCACAGGGGTCACCAGCGACATGAGGTGATAAGGGTGGGCCTGACCCATTCTGCCTGGTGTCCCAACAAGAAGAGGTTAGGACACAGACCCAGGCCAAGGAAAGACCAGGTGAGAGTGCAGGGGAAGATGGCCGTCTGCGAGTCTAGGTGAGAGGCCTCCGGAGAGACAAGCCCATCAAGTTCCTTGACCTTGACCCTCCAGTCTACAGGACTATGAGAAGACGCACTTCTGTCCTCTACAGAGATAGGGCCACTCTGCTTCCCCGGCCCCAGTGTGGCCTGCAGGCTCCTCACCCTTGACTGGCTCCCAGTGGCCTCCACCCACACAGGACCTCAGGATTGCAGGCAGGGAGGCCCCCGGCTCCCGATGTGGGAAGCCTGTGCAGGCCATCAGGGGCATGTGAGCTCCTCAGAGAGCAATCTCCCACTCCATCACAACTGTTAGAGGAATGACTTGACTCTATCCTGTTTCTGCTCAAGTGAGTCATCTGTGACTGTCAGGATAGCAACAACTGGGAACAGACTGCTTGCAACATGCTCGTGTTGTCAGGGACAGGCAGAGCAGGGTGCTTCCAGATCATCAGGGGCAGCCAGCAGAGGGGTGTCCAGGCTCCATGACAGCTCAGACACATAGGCAGACTCACCCCTCCACTGCCTGGGGGCTGGGGCAAGGTCCAGCCATGGCTTGCCCTGCAAGGATTGCGATGCCTGCCTATGGGCACCTTCAAGCCTGGAGTGACACAAAGGTGAGTACCTCTGCACCTGTGTCCAACATTAAGGGACCACGGTAGAAATTCACACTTGGATCCAGCCCCAGCAGGGCCCATTCTGAGTCTTGTCCAGAGTAAAGCAGCAGATTAAAGAATCCTGGAGTTCCAGTGCCTTTTGTATGAGTAACTTTCACCAGTCAACACTGAGAACGTTAGAAAGCTACTTCATCTCCTTTGCAACTACATAAGGGGGAAAATTAAAACAACCGCCTCTCAGCCCACCCTCCCCAACTCACAAACCTGACTGTAAAATGAACAGGACATGGCAGGACCCATGGACAGCCTGAGGGAGGGGACTCACCAGCTGACCCCATCCCCTCAGGCCTTATCATGGCAGACAAGGCCAGCCCAGAACGTGGCTGTCCCAGTGAGTCCCAGTCACTCATCTTACTGTGAATCAGCCACAGTCAGAGGGAATGTGATTCACCCACCTCACTCGCTACTGAGTGAGGCTGGGCCGTGTCTCCTAAAGCCTGGCAGGGGACCATGGCCCCAGCAGGGGTGATGTGGGCTCCACACAGGTGTAAACAGGAACTTACACACCTGTTTCTTGGGCCGCTGCTCGTGTTTCCTGCCTAAGGACAGCAGCACCTGGCTGTTCCGGCAGGAACGGCTGCCCTACAACTGGGGTTGGGGTGCCTGCTGGGGTGACCTGGAGACAAGGTCCACTCGGAGCTACTCTTGGCGGGAGGTGAACCTGAAGAACTGAACTATTAAAAGCAACAAGAAATGGGTGGGGAAGCCCCAAATTCCGAGGCAGGAAGGGCCACATACAGATAGCAGGGCCTGAGGAGAGACTCCAGGGCCTCAGCGTCCAAGCAGGGCCTGCTCCTGCACTTGTGGGTCCTGTGCACAGAGCTTAAGGATGTCAAGAGGTATCCACTGAGCGCTAAGCCCCTTGGGCCCTCCTGAGTGGCTCCCAGGAGGTTGCAGGGCTGGTGGCTACATCAAAACACCAGTGCCCCACAGGACTCCCATGCCCCGCTGGACCTGTGGGCTGGGTGGATGCTGCTGTCCTTTCCCTGGTGGTATGGCCTGCGTGGCCACGGTGCAGCCCAGGGGTGGGATGCTTCATAGGCATCTTCTCAGGGTGACACCTGAGTGCCTAGAAGTGAGGGAGGAACGGCCAGTGTGAGTGACTGAGTAGCTCCCATATTTCTCACCCTCCCAGAGCCCAGAGACTGTGTATTCCTGCTTCACGCCTTCCACAGAGTCATTTGGCATCTGTGCGCTCGGCTCCCCCGTGTCCAGGCCTTACTGATAGGAGCAAGGCTCTGCTTAGGGGCCTGTGGGGTCCATGTGGCTGCAGGTCACAGGACGGGCCAACACCAGCCATGAAGCTGTGGTCTGGTAGGACAAGAATACTGTGTCTAGCCTGCCCCTCTGGAGACACTCTGGCCTCCTCTGGAGGTTGTCCAGTTCCAGGAGAGAGTGCCCAGCTACCCCGTAGGCTGCACCCATGCCTGACCCCTTGGAGGCCCAGTGGATCCCTGGGCTGTGCCATGGGTGGGTCTAGTGCTCACTGCCAGGCGTGACGCTGTCCCAGCCCAGCTCTTACCCACTTGGGCACTCTCGTGGTTCTGACCTGGGCTTTCCCCCTTAGCGCCGCTCTGAGCAGAAGGCCTTGCTGCCCTAAGCCCACAACTTCTGGCCCTCAGGAAGGTAGAGGCTGAGCCCCCATCCTCTGTCTCACATTGAACGTTGAGGGTACCCACATCTCTTGGCTCATGGGAGGGGGAGGCCAGAACCCCCCTCAATGCAGGGTTCTGGGCTTTGCTGGACATCATGGTGATCTCAGGAGAACCAAGGCACTGAGACTGCAGCCTGTGCTCACAGGGTTTCTCCTCTGGGTCCAGAAGGACGTGGCCCCTCTGGATGACCCAGCATCCTCAGCCCACACAAAAGCCAGTGAGCTCATTCGGATAGGAAAAAGATAATTTCATATTTTAAAAAAGCTCTTAAGCAGCAAAAGTCCCTGTGGAAACCACATGTGGAAAACCTACTTACAAAGGGGCCAAATCCCCAAACCAAGGTTTAAGTTGCAGAATGGGACAGTGGGCTGAGCCAACAGGGCACCAGGGCTGGGCGTCCTCCAACCACTGGGAAGGCACAGCCCCCACCAACCATGCCAGACAGGCAAGGGGGTTCTGGCCAGCACTAAGCCCCCCACTTCCCTGTTAGGGTTTTGGAAAAGTTCCATGCCCAGAGCCCAGCTGAAAGGAGTTCTGCCTGCCCGACAGCTGGGCACACTCGCTGGGTGAGAAAGTGGACGAGTCACCAGTCTAAGGTCAAGACATCTTTTGTTCCCAGCAGGTCCTAAAGTCTGATCCAACTCTCATCAAAACCGACCCTTTCCCAGCCCTTTCAAGTCCCACTGCTGTGCATTTGGTGACACATGCACAGGCCCTGCCCTCCCTCAGAAACCTCTGGAATGAGGCTCCCAGTGTCTCCCTCCTGCTGTGAAAGGCCCACCCAAGATGGCTGGACCAACTTTCCAAAACGAATAGCAAAGCAATCCCGCGACTCAAGCCAGGGAGACAGCAACGATATCCAGGTACACAGGTGACCACAAGACTTTGGGGTACAGGCAGGGGAAGAAAAGGGAGCTAATGAACCATGGCTCGATGGGGTCGCCCTGTGCTGAGGGTCAGTGACCTTCTCCTGAGACAACCAGTGGAAACTGGACAGAGTACATCAGCGAGGGGCTGGACAACCACAGGGCTACAGCCTGACACTTTGGCCCTTCCTCCCCGCGCAGGAGACCTGGCTTGTTCAGTTTCCAGCCACACACAGGACCTTGGTCCCCACACAGGAGCCTGGTCCTTGAAAGGCTGGGAAGGGTAGGCAGAGGAGGGAGGGATGAAGGTCATAGGTGGCCGAGACCCAGTCATCCTGGGCCTGGTGGGAGGCGGACCCACGCCTCGCCCACCTCCCTGCTCCTGGCTGGCACAGACCCTACAAGGCTCGGGCATGTGGATGTGATGTGCTCAGAACCCCGAGAAGGAGGCCCCGAAGGTCAAATGTTCTTGGCCTCCAGAGACGACAAACACAGTGACTGCGTCCAAGGACACATGAGCTTCAATCTGGGCAATTTTGCCAAATGAGCCTGACCCAGCTGCCTTGCCCACCCAGGCCACCAAGCGACGTTGCTGACCAGCCCTCACACCACAAGTCCAAGTGCCCGACCACCCTGGTCCCCAGGAGCCCACGGCTATGCTTGTGTGTCTTACACTAAAAATAAAAGGCACTTAGAACATCTAATACAGCCAAGCCTCCAAAGAGCTGTATGAAAAGTGTTTTCTGGGTCAATGTCAACTATTGAAACAATTCATAAGGGAAAAAAGCAAGACCCAAAGTAAATATAGAATATGAATAACAGTTGTCTTCGATTGTCTGCCCCTTTTTATCCACTTTTATGTGTTTTCCAAATTTCTCATAATGAGAACCTATTACAAAAAAGCAGAAGTTGCCAGACTTAGAAATTTCAGGGTGAGCCTGCAGAACAAGCTACAGGGAAGTCTTCTCCCCAAGAGAAAGGACTTCTCCACCCGAACCAGTCACCCAGAGTGAGGGTCAGATCACTGCCGAGTGCCCTCTGCCCTGACAGAGGACACTGCAGGGCTCTGCCCAGGAATGCCGGGCGACCCTGTGGGCAGGTGCTGACACCCCACTTCACACACAGGGGAGTCAAGGCCCCAGCACTCACAGCTCCAGGGCCCAGACAGACACTGGCACCACGTAGGTGCTGTGTGGAGCTGTGAGCGCATCTGATGTAACCCTCAGCCGCCCCAGTCCAGCCCCAGCTGGGATGTCACCTTGCTCCCATCTGGCACCTGTACTTGTCCCATGCCTAGTCTGTGATAGGTGGCACCTGTGATGCCCTGGGTCTCGTGCTATGCTGGGCCTGACAGGAGAATCCACAAGGCTCCTCCGTGAAGGCCTGCCCAGCCATGGAGATCCCCCATGGAGTGTTTTCCAAATTCTCCATGTCCCTGAGTGACTCTGCATGACCTGCCCCACAAGCCCTGGAACTCCAGAGTGTGGGAGCACCCATTACCCTGCCTGGCCACGTGGTCAGTCACAAGTCCTTGCTGAGTGTGTGAAGACACAGGGACATCCAGGGTGCTGTGCCCTTCCCTGTGTCTGAGACCAGGTGGACAGGAAGGACGCCTTCAGTCCGCTCACGAGAACTGGCCCTGCGAGGTCGCACTCCTGCCAGGCTGGCAGCTGACCTCAACGCCCAGCCATGCCTATTGCACCCCCAGCCCCTGAGGGCCACACTGCAAGCCTTGGGGTCCCCCCCACTGTGTTTGGTCAGGAAAAATGGGAGAGGGGGCCAAGAGGAAAATGCCAGCTGAACAGTCGCAGGACAGTGGGTGACAGCCAAGCTCCATCCAGAGAGACTGGCAGAGCTCATGGGCTGGGTCTATCAGTGAAAGCCTGGCTTGAGGTCCAGCCCAGACACCCTCACTGTGTGTCCTGGGCCACAGCCTCAGCCTCTCTGCATCTAGTCTCTTCCTGGTCAGGGGAACAAATGCTGTTTATTACTACCACACCAGACCACACCCCCACACCAGACCACACCCAGGCCACATCCAGGCCAGCCCAGTCCACACCAGGCCACATCCAGGTCACATCCAAGTCACACCCAGGCCACATCCAGGCCACATCTAGGGCAGCCCAGGCCACATCCAGGTCATATCTAGGCCATGCCCAGGCCACACCCAGGCTATAATCAGGCCATAACCAGGCCACACCAAGGAGACATTCAGGCCACGCCCAGGCCATAATCAGGGCATAACTAGGCCACATCCAGGCCACACCCAGGCCACACCAAGGAGATGTTCAGGCCACGCCCAGGCCAGTCCAGGCCACACTGAGGCCACACCCAGATCAGCCCAAGCTGCACAGGCCACACTCAGGCCACACCCAGGCCACACCCAAGCCATGCCCAGACCACATCCAGGCTATATCTTGGTCACACCCAGGCTGTGCCCAGGCCATATCCAGGCCACACTCAGACCATACCCAAGACATCACAGGCTCTGAGTGCCCAAGCGTTTGCCGGGTGCCATGCACCAAAAGCCAGGTGCTTCCTCCAGCGCACTTTACACACAGGAGACCCTGCTTCACACGACATCCGTGTTAACAGTGATATTAAAAAACAGGAAAGAACAACTCACCACTTGCAGGGCTCCACGGTGCCGGGTCCTGATAGTCTGTGTGGCTGGCTAACAACGCTCCTCGCCCTGCTGGCCTGGAGTCAGGGGGGACAGCAGCAGGCTGGTGGGGTGCCAGGCCTGGGACCACTGTCACACTGTGTGTCACCACACGTGCTTTCTTCCTTCCACGGTACGTTTTCTTCTTTTTTTCCAACTCCCTCCTCTGCACCCTTCAGATACCTGTGCAGGGAAGCAACAAGCACCTTCTGCATTCACTCTTGTTTTCAAGCATAGAAAAATAAACATTGCTCTTTCATATGGAAGAAGATGATGCTCTCGAAAATGACAGGGCAGACAGGAAAAATCATGCCCAGGCCGGCGTTTATCCTTTCACTCACGAGTTCGCGCACAAGCACCCACTCACCCCCCGGTGTGTGAGACCCGGCTGAGCGTGAGGTCCAGCACCGACTTGGTCTGGGCTCTGGCCCTTTTCTAACCAGGACGTGAAGGCGGTGTCACAGATGTTCAGCTCCCCGTCTAGTGACACTTGAACTGTCTCCAGCCCTCCCTCTCATAAATACCACTGCTGTGGGCACCTTCACACATGTTCTACCTTTGTGTGGGAGGCTTTAAACAGCTGGTTCCAACCTCCTTACACATCAGTAGGTGCTGAGCAGTAGGTCGGCTGCTGACTCTTTGCAAAAGAAAGTCAGATGTAGGCTGCAGGCTATTCAGAGGTCAGGGAGCCAGCCTGGTGAGTGTGCAGCCTCTGCTGAGGGACATTGCTGCGCCCCACCCAAAATGACAGGATTTCGGCTACCACGGGAGTGTGTGCACAGGCGAAGGTGAAGCACGTTCTCCCTCAGTCGGGGAGTGTGATGTCATGGACTGAATGGTGGCCCCCAGATGCACACCTGTGCCTGACAGCCTGCGGGAGTGGCCTTGTCTGGAGGAAGGGTCTTGGTGCCACAGTTAAGGGTACTGAGATGAGATGACTGGTGGTTAGAGTGGACTCTAAATTAAATAACAGATGTCCTCAGAAGAAAAGGCTGTGAGACAGCATTAGCAGAGGTTGGCAATGTGGCCGCCAGCCCAGCAACGCTCAGAGGCCCCCGAGCACCCTCAGGACAGAGGCCTGGATCAACAGCAACCCCAGAGGGAACCAGATTAAGAATTCCAGCCCCTCTGTTGCTTTAAGCCCCTCGTCTGTGGCCTTTAGTTACAGGTGCCTTTGGAAGCAAATGACCAGGCCTCTGATTGACCTCAGGGCCCACACTGGAGGAGCAGGCAGGCCCCTTCCCTGGCACAGGCTGGGGGAAGTGTTCAGAAGGTTTCATGTCCCTCCAGAGACCACCACATTGCTGCTCTTTTGCAAGTCTGAATCTTGGCTTCACAAACTCCTCAGGGAAGTGTCCATGAGCTGGGAGGGCCTTTACTGGGCTGGGGAGGAAACACAGTGGCCAAACATGATAGCAGCCTGCGGAGAGCGTTTTACAAGTGGCAAAGCATTTCCGCTGAATTATCTCACTTGGGCCTTGAGGACCGTGGGAAGCTGGACTTACAGATCTGCTGATGAGGACCTGAGGCCAGCAGGGACGCCACCCTGCACCCAAGCCAGCCCTGAGCTGTCCCTTCTCACTTCTCTGTGAGTCCTGCTTTATGCTAAGTGGGACAGCCCCAGGCCACGTCACCTTGTTTAAGTG
This sequence comes from Loris lydekkerianus, assembly GCA_963574355.1. Classification (NCBI taxonomy): domain Eukaryota; kingdom Metazoa; phylum Chordata; class Mammalia; order Primates; family Lorisidae; genus Loris; species Loris lydekkerianus. The sequence goes on along the minus strand of CAUYPK010034864.1, from coordinate 13,846 downwards.
TCTCCAGGGCTTTCCACTCAGCACGGAGCAGGGAACAGCAGGCGGGGCGGTTGGAACCAAGCCCCAGACTAAAGCCTCCATTCATTTCTTACTGACCTCCCTCCTGGGCCATCTGGGAACCAGTGTCCAGCACAGGCAGGACGGAGACGGTGGGAGGATCAGGGAGGCACCGTGCACAAGGCCTGTGGGAGTCGGTGTTTGGGTTTGAGGAGCAGGAGCGAGGCCTGAGCAGATGCTGCAAAGAGGCAAGAGCTGGTTTGGGAGCTGCCCAAGGGTGTCGGGTGTGCTCCCAGCCTGTGGTCACAGCTAGGTCCGTGCTGGCAGGGGCTAGAGCTTGGGCCCTGGAGCCACCAGACCTGATTCTAGTTCTGGCCCCAAAGCCAACAGATCCAGTTCCAGGTCCCGTCCTGAAGCCAGAAGCCCTGCTCCATAAAGTAACATGATCTCTCCCCCACCGTCCCTTCCTTATCTGAGATGGAACCGTGAGAGGAGCCACGTCCTGATCGTTATAAGGATTAAGTAAAATGAGCCACAGGAGTCATCAGCTCCTGGGGTGCAGTGGGCCCTGCATGAGAACACCCACTCCGCTCGCTCTGCCGTGCGTCACACCGTGGCATTCTGGCACCTGGTTGCCATCTGCTCCCAGCACACTCCTTGAGATGAGAGAGCTCCCAGCACTGTTCTCTTACACGGGGAATCTGGGGATGACTGCTCTCATTTCCTGTTAAATAATCCCCCAATCATCTCAGCAAAACTTGAGATCTCCAATAGTTTTCTCACTTACAAGTAACTCTCCAGGCTTTACGGCAGGGTGGGCACAGGACAGGCAGATGGCCAATAAACACATGAAAAAATGCTCATTATCCCTAACCACCAGAGACATGCAAATCAAAACCACTGTGAGACGTCGCCTAACCCCAGGGAGAACGGCCACCCCACACGGTCCCAAACCAACAGATGTGTGGAGGGAAGGAAAAGCTTACACACCGTTGGTGGGACTGCAAACTAGCACAGCCTCTGGGCCGAGCTTAAAGCGTACCTACCATTTGATCCTGCAATGCCATTACTAGGTATCTACCCCAAAGAAAAGTCACGTTACCATAAAGACATTTGCATTCAGATGTTTACAGCAGCCCAATTGACAATCACGAAGATGTGGAAATAACCCAAGTGCCCCTCAACTCATGAATGGATTAATCAACTGTGTATACCATGGAGTGCTCTTCAGTCATGAAAAGCTGAAGATTTTGTATCTTTTGTAACAACCTGGAAGGGGTTGGAGAACATTCTCCTAAGCCAAGTATCACAATAATGTAATTAATACTAAATTGAAAGAGTGGTGGATTAACAAGTACAGGCCCACTGGAGAGAAAAACGCAATTAAATTGACGTGGGAGAACGGGAAGGGGTTCAGTAAGTTCTCACCCAACAGGCAGAGCACACAGGTGTGCGGAGCAATTCCAGGAGGAGGCCGCGAGCACAACTTGGGCTTTGTCTGACAAATGCAAACCACGTAACCTAACTGTATGCACCCTCATGTTAGTCTGAAAATACAAAAAAATAAAGAAATCAAACAGGAAGTAAATACGTAGACAAATACAGGTGAATATTTCCTGAATATTGTCCGCACAAAGTAATGACGGGAGCAGATTGTGGGGTTTAAAGTGTATGTAGACTTAAAACACACGACATAAGAACACAGAAGCGGTCGGGCGCAGAAGGAAGAGCTAAGACTCTGGTATTATCTCGGAGTAGCAAAGGCAGTAATTCATGTTAAATTAAAAAGTACTTCTTTTAATCTCTAAGGTAACCACTAAAAGACTAGTAAAAGTTCATAGAAGGAAATAATGGAACAATAAAATGTTTTTATGGCTCCAAAAAAAAAAAAAAGAAAGAAAACAAAGTATGGTAGATAAAAACGCAAATATTTTGTCTAGGCACAGGGGCTCATGCCTGTGATCCCAGCACTCTGAGAGGCCGCGATGGGAGGATCACTTGAACTCACGGGTTCAAGGCCAGCCTGAGCAAGAGCGAGACCCCATCTCTAAAAATAGCTGGTCATTGTGGTAGGCGCCTGTAGTCCCAGCTACCTGGGAGGCTGAGGCAAGAGAACCGCTTGAGCCCAAGAGTTTGAGGTTGCTGTGAGCTGTGATGCCACAGCACTCTACCCAGGGCGACAGAGTGAGACTCTGTCTCCCCCACCCCAAAATATATGTAAATAAATGGCCTTTACACATATGAAAGCTGTCTAACATCACTCATCACAGAAATGTAAGTCAGACCTACACTGTGATATCATTCTTGCCTGCCAGATTAGAACAATCCAGAAGCATCATTGTAACACCTTCACTACTAGAATTTACTCTGACCACATACAATAGTATGAAAATACCTTGAAGGTGATTCCTTACAACGTTGCTTTCAATTGCAAAATATTGTAAACAGCCACGGTGCCCACAGATTGGAGCGAGGCTGAATTAACTACAGTCTATCCACACAACAGAGTACTAGGCAGCTGTAAAAACAGAACAGAGACATCCTCTAGGGCAGCAGTTCTCAACCTGTGGGTCGCGACCCCTTTGGGGGTCAAACAACCCTTTCACAGGGGTTGCCTAAATACATCCCGCATATCAGATATTTACATTAGGGATTCATAACAGTAGCAAAATTACAGTTATGAAGTAGCAATGAGTATACTTTTACGGTCACCACACAAAGTGTCTCAGCATTAGGAAGGCTGAGAACCACTGCACTAGGGGACCCATACGGGGTCATGTGCAGGATATGTTATTAAATTGGAAAAATGTAAACAACAATCTTTAATATGCTATATTCTGAGTTAAAAAGAAAAAAAAAGAGGAAGTAAAGAAAAAATGCACGCTTATTTCTGCAAAAAGAAATACAGGAAGAATAGTCCAGAGGCTGATACGACTGTTTACCCCGTGGGTGAGATGGCAGAGCGAAGGGGTTTGTTCCATGGAACATGCTAATATTTTACAAGCTCAAAAGAAAAAGAGAGAGGGGAGTGATTCTCGTTGGATCACAGACAGAAACAAAGGGACCTAACTGTACTTCACATAAACAACACTGGGGCGGGAGGAAACTCAGCTGAGTGATTTTGGAGAACAGCATTTTGATGAAAGACAAAAAGAAATGTAAGAAATATTAAACTCTGGTTCATAGATTTGTTTTTCACAGTACTGTGGGTTACCAATTCTGAAACTATTTTCTGTTTATTCTAGGATTGGGCAGATAAGTAAATAGATGAAGGTTGATGAGAGGCAGTTTGTTCCTGTTGGGGAAGGGGTCACAGCACGCACAGAGAAAAGGAGAACGCACTGGTGCTTTGGCTGGGAACCGGCGTCCGTGTGACTCTCGGCTGGTGGTCTCTCACATCACTGTGCGTACACGGACCACAGGCGTCAGACATGGACGAGCATCTCGTCTGCATCTTCCCTTCTTGCCTCTCTCCTTCCTCTGCTCTTCTCTTTCTTCCCTCCTTCCTTTACGTTTCTCTGCAGAAGCCCCCGAGCAGTCTGCCAGTACTAGGCAGCACAGCAGCACCAGCATCTCGGTTTCCAGACGCTGTCATAAAAATGAGGCTTCTCGAAAAAACTGCCCCATTTCAGGGCTGTGGCAGGGAAAGCAGAGAGGAGCTTGGAGCATCTTTCTCTGCAGGAAGGAAAACACAGGCTCCCAGAAGAGGCAAAGCCACGGAGGGGACGCAGGGTCATTTTGCAGGGGGTCTGACTGGCCAAACCTGGGACAGTCTGGGCGTCAAGATCATAACAACGGAAATGGGACATAACCTGTGAGATACAGCAAGCCGTGAGTCCACACACAAAGACAGAGACTCACACGCACAGAGTGGGGAGAGAGAAAGTCCCTGTCTTATGGCAGGATGCCCGCTGACCCTTGAGAAGAATTAGGGGACTGAACAACCACAACTTAGTCACCACAGAATATGATGAAGTGGAGGTTATTTAAAGCAGTTCACAAAATACTTATAAAGCAGCAATGGCAGGCTGAGAACAGCCCCCAGAGACACGACCACGCTCTGACCCCCCAGCCTAGAAATGCCGCAGTGCAAACACAGGGTCCTGGGATGAGAAGGGGACAGAGGAGCCTGACAGCAGCCAGGGGCATCTGATACAGGAGAGGTGGGAGACGGGATGGAAGTCACCCAGGTGTCCATACCTGGTGTGACTCCGGGGAACATGGTGAGGATGGACGTTCATGGGCACCTGAGCACTTACCTCCTCCAAACTCTCCCTCACATGGCCGAGTACTGACTGGGAAACTGGGCTTATCTTTGAGGAGGAGGACCCTGGGGACCCTGTGATTTGCACGGTTAGAACTCTCTGAGACAGTCAGATCCTAGAGAAGCATCCTAGAAACTCCTGGCTTCATTTTAATCTAATGTCCCTGCTGAGGACATTCCCACTGGCACCCTGACAGTTGATAATCCCCATGGTTAGGGCGGGGAGAGACCAGTTATGGAGAAGGTGGTGTTCCTGATCCGAGAAACTTTCACCCAGCAGAAAAGACATACTGCTTCCACCCTCTTTTTTAAACCCACCCCTTCATTAAAGAAATGTCACAGCCGAACCCCCACCCCTCACAGGATGAGAAGTAGATTGGGGGTCTAGTCCTCAGACAGCAGAGTAAGGACCGTCTGCTTCATGTTGTCTTTCGGTTTTCTACATTAGCTTTGCAACACCTCTGGGAGAAAACTGCTTATCTTGGTACCAGTGTGACCAGTGCGGCAGACATTGAAATGCCTCGGGCACAGTGGAGGAAGCCAGTGGCTGCCAAAGCTGGAAGAGGCCAGAACACTCCCCACCCCATCCCCAGAACAAATGTGGCTCCACCAACCCTCAGTTAAGCCCGATTGAGACCAATTTTGAACTTCTGGCCTCTTGAACTGCCAGAGGATACGTTTTTGCCCCAGTTACAGCACCAGTCATCTCAAGGTGGGGACCAGGTCTCGTGGCATGAGGGGCACATGTCACCTTCCTACCAGAGAGGCCCAGCCAGGACCATATCCCCAGGAACCCCCAGCCAGGCCCACACAGAGGGACGTCCCAAAGAATCACCGTTTGTGCCCTGTAAATCCACGGGGGGTGGAGGGGGGGTGGGGGGGTGGGGAAGGGAGCCTGAGAGTCGTGACAAATACACTCAGCTCTGCACGTGGCTGGACCAGGAACTAGGTTGCTTTGGTTTTGTTTTGCCATAAAGCAGAAGATTGGGCTGAGAGGAAGAATTTGACCACGGCCTGTAGAGTTGATAATAGTATGATCATGTCAAGCTCCCGATTTCACAAATTGAGCTGTGGTTATGGACAAGAATTTACCTGTTCTTAGGAAACACACCTCAAGCATTTGGTGAGTGAAAACAAAATGAGTATAAGTCCCAGGTGTGCCTCCCAGACCTGTCCCTACTGGGCTTTGTTCAGGCCACACAACTGTTCAGCCAGCACTCAGGGAGGGACATCACTGATCACCCGTCTCGAGGTCTCCACCAGAACAGCAAAGGACACTGTCTGGGGAAGCTGAGCCAGCTCAAGCCTGCTGGGCCTCAGGGAGGGAGCCAGTTTCTTCCCTTCCTAGGATCGGGCTTCAAAACACAGCAATAGTCAGAGCAAGGCCTGGACCTTCAGCCACCAGCACTGCTGTTGAGGAAAAACAAAACCTGCCCGGCTGGACTCGTGGGTGTTGCCACTGGACACAGCTCAGCTTTTCCTAAAGCTGCTGCCCAGCACAGTCAGAGATCACGGAAAACCCTGGGGGCCAGCGTAGCACTCCCTGCTCTGACAACCAGAAACTGGCCCTCTCCTTTGGGGCTGCAGGACTGGGTACCTCCTGCTACCCTGGGTGCAAACTTGGGGTCACACTTTAGACCTGGGCCAGGCCCACCCTCCCTCCAGAACCCTCTGCCAATCCCCAGTGCTCCATCTCCCTCGGAACACTTCCCAGGCTGGCCTTGCTGCCGACTTTCCTTGGTTGTCAGAACTTCTTTCCACATCCATGTTAAATCTATCATTTTGTTGGCCTGTGAGAGGCCCTGACACACATCGCTTCTCCCCCCAGCTGCTCAGAGAACCCAGTTTGCTCCCCATAGAAAATGTCTGAGCAGACGGCACGTCCCTGGCACCTCATCACAATGCTCCGGTGAGGGAGGCAGGTTACTCACCGTGCCGCGCTCTGCTGCTGCTGTTTGTGGGGCTGGCTCTGGGCGTTTTATATTTTTATAGAGAATTCAAGCATTACTCCAAGATCTCTTATTCCATCTTCAGGATTGCCACATTGGCACTCAGCCCATTAAGGTGAATGTTAAGAACAAAATTATGAGGTTAATGTTAGCCTTTTAATGATGTTTGGAAACAGGATTAGAATCCTGAAAACATGGCTTCCTGGAACAGAGTTCTGAACATTGTCCTACCCAGTGCCCCTGCACCCTTCAGGAGACCTTGAGTTCTCCTGTCCCTTAGGGGGGCTCCTGATACCCCTGTCAAGCAAACAGGAAGACAGTTAGGTGACCCTCATATGCAGATTTTCCACTGGGAAACCTCCACTGCGGTTTGAGGTTATGTATTCGGATATTATTTTCCTCATTCACCATTTATTTTCTTAAAATAATCAGCTCCTGCGGATTCTTGTGGCAAGAGCTTCCAGTAACGTCTGGGACAAAATCAGGGTGCTGGGAAGGGTGCATGTTTTCAGTAAGGAAACTTCACAAAAGGAAGGCTTGAAACATTAAAATAATATACAGCAGGTCTCTGCTCCCTCCACAATGCTTTTAATGTACTCGACTGATTTTTACATTATAAATATGAGAACTGGCATGACTGGGTTTCTGTTGGACGTCTAGAGCACTTCACTCTCCAACTCCCTAGACTCTGGGAGTCCAGTTGCCAGCACCCAAATTGGAACTTTTACAGCAAACTACTCAATTTTCCACGTCTGGATGGGTCCAAGTCTCCAGAGTGACAGTGAAAAGCTGCAGACTTCTCAGCACAAACACAACCAAAACCCCACCCACAACCCTTCAGCTTCCAGAAGGTCAAATCATTTGAAGCAGAAGCAGGGACACCCTGGCCGTCCCCAAATCACCTCCCACCCTGCTCTGCGTGCACCTTGCATTCAATTACCTCTCAAAAGGGCAAGCCTGGGGTGGTTTCCAACCATCTTAAAAAGTGTCTCTTCAAGAAGTATCCAATGTACTCAGCCCTGCTATGAAACTAATTTATGGCTTTCACATGAAAGCTATAACCCAGTTACAACCTAAGAATATGGGGAAGGGGGAGAGGGAGGGGAGGGAGGGGGGAGGATGGGTGGAGGGAGGGAGATTGGTGGGATTACACCTACGGTGCATCTTATAAGGGTATATGTGAAACTTAGTAAATGTAGAATATGAATGTCTTAACAGAATAACTAAGAAAATGCCAGGAAGGCTATGTTAACCAGTGTGATAAAAATGTGTCAAAACGGTCTATAAAACCAGTGTATGGTGCCCCATGATCACATTAATGTACACAGCTATGATTTAATAAGAAAATAAATTAAAAAAAAAAGTATCTCTTCCTGCTGCCTATTGGAGAAAGCCCCAGAAGCTTGAAGCTGGACATTTTTTCCCTTTTTCTACCAAAAGGACGAGCAGCCTGGCAATGCCAGTCAAGTGGCCTGAAGCATAAGCATAAGGATAAGCATAAGCATAAGGATGAGGCAAAGCAGAGAGGCTCTGCAGCACCGCACGTCATCCACGCACCCACTCCTCTGGACTGGTGCTGGAGTCAGGGAGTAAGGCAGGTCGACCCTTCAGTACTCAGCCCAGTACCCTTGGTAGCAGACACCCTGGTGGTGGAGGAGGATGGAGGGGGTAACCCACGTTAAGTTCCCAGGGCCCCTAGACTGGGGTCTCTACCATGTCCCAGGCCACAGCTCTCCCCCACACCTAGGAGCTGTCCACCGTCTGCTTGAGCACCTGGGCAGTTTGCAGTCCCCACGGTCATGCCCTTCTGCACCCCAGTCCCCCTCCTGGCTTCAACTTGCAGCACCTGCTCCATCCCCCAGATCTGACGCCCTCCCTGTGTGTGTCACTGAGAACGCTAAAAGCTCTACTCAGATTTGGGTGGGGGCTGCCTGCCCTGCACCCTGGCTCTGTCATAGTAAACATGACAGGTGTGCCCAGGGTATACATCCTAGGACCCTGCCCCACCCCCAGCTCTCAGAGCCCCCGGGAGGCCTTCACCTGACCAAGGCTACACTAGGCCTGGACTGTCCACCCAGAGCCCTTTCATCCACCTCGTGCTGCCCCAGGGTCACCTCTGTTCCCTCAGTGCCGGCCCTGAGCAGATGCCCAGGAGGTGCCAGTGGAGGCCTGAGGATACTGCTGAGCTGGAGGCCACAAGAGCCCAGAGCCGTCCTCTGCCATCAGGGGCCCACTCAAAACTGTACACACAGTCAAGTTTTCCAAATTTCTCTTCTAGAACCACAAAATCTACTCTGTGCCCCAGAGCCGCAGTTTCTAAGAGGAACAACCTGCACTAGATGTGCCTTGTGTGTTACCAAAGCACCTGCCTGGCCGGGTCCATCTGGGAAAAGGGGGAAGCTGAGACAGGAGGCACCTGACAGGCACCCCAGGGATGCATGGGCGTCTCCTGCCCACCTCCTCCCACTCTGCAGGAGTGCTGCGGACAGGGGAAGCTGCCTACTCACAGAGGCACCTGGGACAGTGACATAAGGACCCCAATGCTGCCAGCCCAGAGTACCGAGCCCCGGTCCACCACAACCTCCTGTGACCTCAGGCGGGTTCCTGGGCTGTTGGTGCCTCGAGAGCAGCTGCACATGAATACCATGAGGAACAAGGTGTTAGTTAGGTCCTTCTCCTGACAAATAGCGTGATGACGGCCAGCACGCGTTGGTAGACATGAAGTCTCAGGCATCAGCAGACATCAACTCTCCAGCCTTCAGACCCAACCCCTGTGGTGAGCATGGCCCTGGGTGGCCCCAGAGACGCAGATACTCCTGGGGGAGCATTTGAGGCCCTCACCAGAGACCTAGAGTTAGAGGCGTCTCCCTCCACAGAAGGGAGGGGAGGAGGTCCTGGGCCCAGCAGGTGCTCGGCAGTGACAGGCACATGGGGTATGGGTGGGCGAGGGTCCTCTGGGCGCTGGCCCACCTGATGGGGTCTCACAAAGACAGATGAGGTTTGGCCAAGCCAGCCACCTCGCCTGCATGCACAGGGGCCCATGACAGTGGGCAGGGATGGAAGTCCCCAAGGCCAAAGTCGTGCATCTGGTCCCAGCGTCTGGAGCGTGACCTAGAGGGCAGGGACACCCTGAGGGAGAGCAGTAAAGAATTATGGCTGTGCTCACACAGCTGCTCCCAGGCAGACGGCCCTCAGGAGACTTGGAAACACTTCCTGTTTATTGGAATTCCTCTGCAGCGTCACATTTTCTTTGTTTTCTCTTCTAGTGGTGGTCTTGATGTAAGACCAGGCAAAGGGAGTCGCTGCTGGTCACTGGTCCAGTTGCCCACCCAGCTGTGGGTCAGCACGCAGCCCCAGGGCCTCCCAGATGGACCAAGGACAGAGGGTATGGTGACACCACGCCTTTAGGCCTTCCCCCCAGCGCCTCTAGGAGTCCTCCCATAAACACACTGGGGACCGAGAGGGTATGGTGACAACACGCCTTCGGGTGTCACCCCGACACCTCCACGTGTGCTCCCGTAATCACGCTGGAGGATGGGGCTCTGTCCTCCTGGGAAGTGCTCTTCCCTCTAAACCAGCCTCCATGGCTGGTGACAGAGTCAGACTCACCCCCAAGGCCTTCAGTCCACTCTAAAACGTGGCTTCTGAGGGAAGGTTCCGTCCCAGCAGCCTGGTGGTTCCTGGACGTGAAAGGTGTCCCCCTGCTCAGGCAGCAGCGGGAGGCAGGCACAGGGCTGGCACTTCCCTGCTTCACCTGCGGGCTCCTGCTCAGTCTCTGACCGCTCGCCTCCGTTATGCCCCCAGGGTTTGGAGTGCCACCTCTGCCTATCATCCCCACTGGAGTTGACTCACTGGCTGTGTGTGTTCTCCTGCCCCTCACCACCCCCCACCGGATGGGAACCACAAGAGCCTGTGAGTGCTGGCAGTGATGCTGAGCCCTGGACGGCTGTCCTGTCTGACACCTGCTCTGTGGCAGCTGGTGCCTCCCTGAGCATGCCTTGCATGACTAAAGGGCACCAGCGAGCCCCCATTTACTCTGACGGGCTCCTGTGTCCTCACGGACCAGCTTCCCCAGGCTCGGACATGCTCCTGTGTCCTCACGGACTCAGTGTCCCCAAGCTCTGACGGGCTCCTGGGTCCTCACGGACCAGCGTCCCCAGGCTCTGACGTGCTCCTGTGTCCTCACGGACCAGCACCCCCAGGCTTTGACGTGCTCCTGTGTGTCCTCACGGACCAGCGTCCCCAGCCTCTGACGTGCTCCTGTGTCCTCACGGACCAGCGTCCCCAGGCTCTGATGTGCTCCTGTGTCCTCACAAACCAGCGTCCCCAGGCTCTGACGTGCTCCTGTGTCCTCACAGACCAGCGTCCCCAAGCTCTGACGTGCTCCTGTGTCCTCACGGACCAGCATCCCCAGGCTCTGACGTGCTCCTGTGTCCTCACGGACCAGTGTCCCCAGGCTCTGACATGCTCCTGTGTCCTCACGGACGCAGTGTCCCCAACCTCTGACATGCTCCTGTGTCCTCACAGACCAGCGTCCCCAGGCTCTGATGTGCTCCTGTGTCCTCACGGACCAGCGTCCCCAGGCTCTGACGTGCTCCTGTGTCCTCATGGATGCATCCCTAGGCTCTGACGTGCTCCTGTGTCCTCACAGACGCAGTGTCCCCAGGCTCTTACATGCTCCTGTGTCCTCACAGACCAGCGTCCCCAGGCTCTGACGTGCTCCTGTGTCCTCACGGACCAGTGTCCCCAGGCTCTGACATGCTCCTGTGTCCTCACGGACGCAGTGTCCCCAAGCTCTGACGTGCTCCTGTGTCCTCATGGACTAGCTTCCCCAGGCTCTTACGCGCTCCTGTGTCCTCACAGACCAGCGTCCCCAGGCTCTGATGTACTACTGTGTCCTCACGGACCAGCGTCCCCAGGCTCTGACGTGCGCCTGTGTCCTCATGGATGCATCGCTAGGCTCTGATGTGCTCCTGTGTCCTCACGGACGCAGTGTCCCCAAGCAGGCCACGAGGTCCTCTGGGAGCTTGCGCCCATCTACAGCTCTTGGTCCCAGGAGCCACAAGTTTCCAGGGATGCTGGTGCCAGTGGCACTGGGAGGTATGTCCAGAGGTTGTTTCAACCATGAATTTGTGGCACCCTCATGCCTGCCCTTGGGACTGCAGACAAGCTGACCTGGAAACACCCACAGCCTCCTCTCGGGAAACCAGCCAAGTCCACACTGCTGCCTGGGCTCTCCTGTCAGGTGACACTGGAATGGGAGGAACTTTAGGGGAGAGTCAAGGGGCCTCAGGTCATATCCTATCCCAAACGAGCACGGTGGGCTGGGTCACAGAGAGAACCCTAGGAGGCTGCAATGTGCCAGTCTCGCCCTGGTGTCCTGCTGGCCAGCGTCCACCGAGCCCGAGCCCCATGTAACACCTCATCACCACTGTGTTTGTGCTACATGGCGTCCCCGAGAGGCCAGCATAGCAAATGTCCCTATTTTTAATAAACTGAGACTTGGTGAGGGTCTGGGATCCAAGGAGAGCCACAGAACCACTGAACAACAAACTCAGATTTCACAGCCCTGATTAAAAACTGCCCTGCAGGTGGCTTCCTGGGTACCTTCTCACTGTGTCCTCATGGGGTGGAGAGAGAATGAGTTCCAGGCAGGGGCCGCCCTCATCTAAACCTGACTACCTGCCAGGGGCCCTGTCTCTAGATCCTGTCACACTAGGGTGAGAGCTTGATCTCATACATTTGGGGGACCCAAGAGAACATGTGAGCTGGCCTTCCCAGCGACTCGCCAGAGCCCTCACCATGGTCCTCTCAACATGACTCTGTTTTCCTATTTGCCCATTTTCTGTGACAGCAGGACTTGTTTACTATTTGGTTTTAAATCCTCAGCGGGACCTAGTACCATATCTTGGTATGTGGAATGTGGGGAATGAACGCATGACATTTGAATGAGCTCCCTCAATCGGTTCCCAGAGAGAAGCCAGGAGGCTCCCCTAACCCAGGTCCTGTCCTCCTGCCCCCGCTGCTGCGTTTCTCCTGCCCTGGTCCAGCTTCTCCCCTGCCTGTTCCCAGTCTCCGCCGCAGTGAAGAGAGAGAAACTACGTATGCAAGGTGTTCTATGAGAGCCCTCGATGTGCCCGGTCAATGGAGCTGCCCCAGCCCAGGGGGGGGTTGAGGAGTGTCATCACTGTCCCCACATGCCAGGAGTCAGTCAAGGCTTCATGCCAGCAAAGGGCACCCGGTGGACTTAATTCCTGGCCTTCAGACCCCACGGCAGTGTCCACCCACCTCCAGGTTGCTGTCTGGTCTGTATCACAGCACCTGGCATACAGCAGGAGCACAATAAATGTTGACTATGTAAACAAATGCATACACCCAGGGCTATTCCAGAGAGGAGGCCCCAGGGACATCCAAGTGTCCACACGGCCCGCACCCCTTCCTGAGCCCACTCAGAAGTCACCACGAGAGACCCCATCTGCCCCCGACCGTCACTCCCCACTACTGTGTGGGGACAGGCATCCTAGCATCAACATCTTTATCCCTCCAGCTCCCCTCTCTGGTGCTTTTACGAGACATGCGTTTGGGGGGTTGCTGTTGTGGAAATGACAGTTCCTCACTTGGGAAGCCCCAGTGAAGATGGAATTGAACCTGAGGCCTGATTTTACAGAGAGGTGTCTGCTGAGGCTGCGTGTCCCCGAGCTCCGGGGGCTCTGCAGATGGCTGCTACCTAAGTGCGCTTCAGGTGCTTTTTTTTTTTTTTTTTTGGAGAGACAGAGCCTCAAGCTGTCACCCTGGGTAGAGTGCTGTGATATCACAGCAACCTCCAGCTCCTGGGCTCAAGCGATTCTCTTGCCTCCATCTCCCAAGTAGCTGGGACTATAGGCACCCATCACAATCCCTGGCTATTTTTTGGTTGCAGCTGTCATTGCTATTTGGCAGGCCCAGGCTGGATTCGAACCCTCCAGCTCAGGTGTATGTGGCTGGCGCCTTAGCCACTTGAGCCACAGGCGCCGAGCCTAATCAGATTAGCTTTGCAAGCAACTTGAGAGTTATTTCATAATGAAACACCACTTTTCAAACTACATGACTTTATAGTCTCTCTGTATATGCAGCCTGAAATTCTTTGTCTGCTATTGATAAAGATCTGTGTTTTATGCCTGGTTAATGTGTTGTATAAAAACAGCACTATGGAGCTTTATCTTTAACCAGATTAAACACATACAGGACACAAATAGTTTTAAATTTTGTTTTAAATAGAGTCCTGCTTGGTGACAAGTTAATGATGCCACTAGCATGAAATAAACAGATTTAAAATGGATATTAAAGAAATGGCCATCCCAATTTCTTGATCTTTCACAATGATTTCCAAAAACGTATATAAACTTTCCCCCAAAATACACAAGTTTTAAGACCTATCTGGCAAGCGTAAACCACAAATAGTAGAATCTGATACTTTGTACAATTGTAGAGGTACACATTTGAATGACAACAGGGGCTCCCAAATTTAAAGGCTGTTGCTGTATATCTTGACAATCAAACAAACCTCCCACCAACATAAGACAATTTCTGCTAACACTAAAAATGACAGTGCTTTTGAGTTGTGGCCTAATGCTATGCACCATACTGTAGACCACAG